>JBBPLQ010000293.1:0-29444 GCA_038089855.1 Royoungia palumana
ATGAAAAAATTGCTACACGTGCGAGTCTGAAATTGAATCGTTCCATGATTGAAGGAAACCTTCCTGCTCTGTCGAGTCATTGTCCGAGTCTTCACTCGGTAACACCATGGACTGTGTCTGGAATGAAGATACATTTGGTTAGAGATTGCAGTTACTTACCATTTGTCGTAGGAACTTGGAAAGTTTACCCGAGGTTGGAAGTGGCGCACCGAGTGTTGTAGGCTGCAGGTTATACTCTCCACCCACCGGTGCCTGTCTGCTATCTCCAGGCCTCAACCTCTCCCAGATCCAGGTAAGCACCGGCAAGAAGAAGTTGGCAAGTCGCAGTGAGGGGTCACTGTTCTGGTTGCTGTCGCCGACGTTTGCTGATTGAACCATATCTAAGTTGGTGGCATCCCGGTAAAGCCAATCTTCGATGTGGCCAGTAACCATGAAAAGGGCAAAAAGAAGCGTGTATGATATCCAGTGGGGGAGTGACAACGTCTCGACTGTCAAGATTGGTTTCATTTAGGAGTAATAGACAACACATGACTTGCATACCCAGGTCTAGAACGGATGATCTGTAAACCCAGATACATAGGGTAAAGGTGGCCAGGAAGTGTCCTGACCACAACAGAAGCCTAAAAATGTAAACCAGGCGAACCCGATACCTTCTGGCAACCATCCCCGCCGCTATGATGAGAATTGGTGGCAAGGAAATGAGAGCCCAGAGTAATGCGAAGTAACGGATGTCATAGATATGTGTCTTCAAGTCGTTCTCAATGGATGCCTGAGTAGCCCATGCATTGCTGAGTGCTGGAAGAGCGACAATTGGCGAGAACATTAAAGGGATTAAGACGCATGCCTGCAAAAACAAAAGAAGAATATATTTCATGTTTGGAGGGCAAGATCAAGCTTAGAGGAGGAGGGCGAGATTCAGCTTGGACTTTGGTCGAGGTCGAGGCCCATGATAGGGGTTAAATAAGTGATGGCATAAGGTTTTTCGATTGTCAGCCACAGCCCAAGTTGATGTCATCATCGTTTGATAGTACCCAACTTCGACCAAGTCGAGGATCGAATGGATACGAACGCAGAGTACCGGAGAACAAACTTCCACCTGAGGTACACTGATTCGTCATCGAAGCATCTCTCAAGGGCTCTACATACAGAGCTAGCCCGTGTCTAAGGACTTATGTCACACAGTCGCTCACTCTCGACGTACCACAAACGAAATAAATATTCCGCGCAAGAGTAGTATTGTGTCCGAATCGCCCATTCCAGTGGCAATTTTTGTCAATCATCTTTTCTCTTTAAGTCTAGTCTGGGCGCGTAACGTTTACCTTCACAGAAACATCAATCCGAATTACTTGATGTTCGTCGTTCCTGATGATCTTGGATGCGTGCCTCTTGATCAGGCCCAATATCCTAGCAGTGCCATGATCCCCGTGCCAAAGAGCATACAACACAACGCATATGTAAGCTTCCCGATAGATGCCTTGTTCATGTCATTGCTGAACAGAAATTCGTGTGCCATCAACTACGGCGTCGAGGTGAGCCCACGACTCGGAGCAGAAGCAAAACGCTGCCCACCTCCACCAAACCAGTGTACAGAAGAATGCCTGCGCTTAACGAATCCATGACGCCGCTGACGATGCTTGCGGTGGTGCTATCCGGATTGTAGGTAGTACGAACCCCAAGCCCAACTGCGATGCCCAAGGGCGTCGTGATGGTGTACAAGAGGGCTGCGCAGAAAGGGACATAGTTAAGCTTTGGTGGCAACCGCATGAACGCCAGTCGCGATCCAATACCGAGACCTTCGAATGTTTCTTGGACGACATGTCAGTCGACCAGCCACCGCTGCATCCTCGAGATCACTCACGATGAAAGATGATGACAACAAAGAGTACCACGAAATCCGACGACACGGCCAACGTTAATCCAATGAGCAGACTATGTGACGACCATCAGTGTCGTGCACCTGTGAAATACGGGCATAATGACCTGTGCAACAAAACACCAAACTCCAGGATAAAAACACCGATGACCTGCGCGACCGCAGAGTCGTCGAAATGTCCTGGTGATGATATCTCCATAGTAGTCGTAGGTTTCTCTTCTTCAAATGCACCCTCGGGACCATGAGCTGAGTGTGCACCAATACCGTGCCCATGAGCATCTTTGAGAGTGGCTAAGGATCATGTTTCTTTGTAACGGGTTGGTATAGACTTACCGTGTGTGATGCCAAGTGCAGCAAGTTTTGCGGTTCCCACACGGAAAGCGATCAGCTCTACAACAAAGATACTGTAGAGACTGAGCATTGCAAGCGCCAATGGATACGGCTAATGCCACAGATGAGTCAGGGTGATGGGGCAAGTGATCTTGGACGCACGTAGGCTTGCCATGCAGGCGACAAGCACGGCGATCCCAATTCGCTGATAGCTGGGCTCAATAGATGAATAAAGGCGGTGGCCACCTGCAGAGAAGATCAGAAGAAGGTCAATGAGATAAGCTACGATCCTTGAATCGAAGAACCTACGATGACGCCGGACCCAAAGTATTTAGCAAATCTACGAATAAATTATCAAGTTTCGCAAGGTCGAGAAGAAAAGAAAAGCGAACTCGAATACAGCGGTTGGCACCCTCAGCCACTTGGTTCTCTTGGCAAGTACGGGGAAAAACGTGCCAAAGCCAGAAGTGGCAAGGATCACGAATACTGAGGCTATCCGCACGCTGGTATAGTCATCTGCACCACCACCATTACCACAGTTTGGAGCCGTGGAGGACATTATCACCGAGTATCGATGGGAGTGGAATCCTGAGCGAGAGAAAAACACTGCGACCTACGCTGGTATTTAAGGCGATGGGATACGTGTATTGCATCAGTGGTCATCTGTGGGAGACCAACTGTGAAGGTCCTCGCTCGATAGTTATCACGGCGCCCCTGCATGCCGTTACCCTCGCGGTGACCCAAGTGTTGCCACGGCTTCGTCCATTAGCCGACCTTAGCAGAAGCAAAGCCGCTGACTAAGGAAGTCAAGCCAGACCAATGGCAAGCAGTAGCTGTCGGCTGCAAGTCGGTTAGCCGAGCGGCAATAGTCCCTCAGATGCTAGCGTCCCCACGGCTATCGGTCAAACGTCGTGCGCGTCACGAATGAAACAAATGGCAGGTAAAGACGTGACGATAAAAGTAGAGGATGTCATCCCTTGCGAATAACGATATATCTATCGGGTTGCTACTGGTTCGTTGCATTGTACATGGCAGAGATTGTTTCATTGTCTGGATGAGAGTAAGCATCAATAGTGCTGCTGAGCTGACAGTAAATTGAGAGATTATGGATGGCAAGACGAAAAAATGCACGAAGCAAAATTTCACAAACTGAGCCATTTGAAGTCATTGTCACTTCAATGAGAAAGGGAGGCAAGAATTAACGTATGTTGTTAAGCAGAGCTGACACGTTACTAGTAATACAACACATGATGAAAGCAATAATAGTTTGCAGGACATATAGGGACGCCAAGTTACACCTTAGATTGCTTTCATATTGCACAGACACGCAGGATAATTACTGCTATGATTGGATTCGGGGAAAGTGGATATTGATTGGGTGAACGTAGGTTATGGTCGGCAACTGCAAGGAACATCACTGGCACTGCGCCACCAAAAAGAGAATCTGCCTTTAAAATATCCATGCCTCAATATGTCTGTATGGCAGCATTATTAAAAGTAATGTGCTTACACCTATGTATTCACATTCGTGAGCAGTGAATCTACTCCTGTATTCTGACACATACACGGTGCCCCACCGCGTCTGCGGACATCCTTACCACCTCGCTACCATTTCCTGCGTCTGCACGCTGGAGCGTAACGCCGCTGTCTTGTTCAACAACAATACCACCGCCCGGATCGATCTGGACCTGTGTGCGTTCAGCTGCACTCCCTTTCGACGTCATTCACACCTCCGATCGGACATGATTGGTATCCTTGCCCCCCATCCTTGCAACTTTCCTACAACATACAGCGATCGTGCATTGATGGCAATTTCATTATACCGTTATATAGTGTAGTACTTGCTATTCCATTGTCCTTGCCTACTGGAGAACAAACTTCCACTCCTGCCAGTATGATCTTCAGTCGATGCCCTCCTTCACAGCCTCCTGCCAGGGATTAGGTCTTCCCGCAAGCCAACGGCCTGAAGTCACCAGAACAAATAGTCTACCATTTCCATGTCATGGTCAGCTAGAATCAACTCGCCATCAACCGCACCCTTTGGTCTTCGCAAATCCGGTCCACGGTTCACGTTCATGGGATATCGTACCTCATTGATCTTCCCCGACCAGTCAAAGTCGACCAACTTCCATCCCAATCGGTCCTTGCTCACCATCACGTTCGCATCGCGGACGTCCCCATGCACCAGGTTCATCTGGTGAAGATCTGTCAGCTTCCTTCTAAGCTCGTCACTCAGCTTCTCCTTTTGTTTGTGCGAGAGACCGTGACTGAGGTTAACAGTATGAAGACATTCGTACTCCTCTCCGAGAAGATCCATGACAACCATGTGCCATCCTCCTGGGACGGCATCGAATCCCCTCAGCGATGGTGAGATTCCCCAGGCTGCGCACTGTGCATGCACCTCCCGAGCGTATGTCCGCGCAAACTTGACACAAAGTTGCTCGCCAATATCCGTCTCCACGACGAACAGCAGTTTGGTGGCTTCCAAAATACACACGTACTTGAAACCCACTTGCTCCTTCCCATCCAGGCTCGTGTAATAACGGGGATGCGGAAACTCTGGTTGCAAGTCCTTGAAGTCTCCAGGCGCCTGATCGAACCTCTCGTACAGTTCCCGCAGGGATCGGCAGGCCTTTGTGAACGCGCCAACATGACGAGCAGCGGACCGGCGCATGATCGTATCGGTGCGGTGCCAGAACAAAGGCAGGACCGTGGTCAGAATTTGGTAAGTGGGGCGGTTAGCCCAGACTACGCCCGAGAAACTGAGATGAGGTCCTGACATGTCTTGTCAGAGGGGAGAGATCCAGGTTTGCAACAGAACCCACCAAAGAGGGTGACTATGAGGCAAGGAAAGTTGAACCGCACACCCATTTCCATAGCTTTCGTCACCTCGCCTTCACTAGCTCCAATGTAGTAGAGTACTGCTTGGCAATAAGGCTCGGCGCCTTTCGAACCAACTTCAGACTTGACCTCCAAGATCGCGTACCGAAAGCCGTTTACGTGCATATCTCCGTCGGTGTGATAGCCACCAAAAGAGCTAGGTACCATTCCTATGCTGTGACTGCGCAAGATGTCAATGAATGCTTTCTGTCGTTGGCTCTCGTCTTCGAAGAACTTTGACATCTCCGAGGAAAGTTCCAAAACGAAGGCGTTATCCTCGCTGGTGGGCTCATGAACGTGGCAGTCGTCAACGAACTGGCCGAAGACAGGATGCAGTAGCGTGACTGGGATGATCGAAGCGCAACTAGGGGGTCGGGCCCACCCGATCCGGCGATCGGTTGACTGCAAAGCTTTGAATTTGGAGGCTTCTCCTTGCTCAGAGGGGCTCATCTTCGGACTTTTATGCCATGCCTGGATATACTTCAATTGCGGGTGGTCGGCAGAAGGGACAGCTGCAAGGTTGCGACCTGCAATACGACACCCAGAGCCTACATGAATACAAATCAATACCGCCAGGATTTTGCTCACCTTTTCCGAGTAGCTCGACGACAACACGTGGCATCTGAGAAAAAGGAACGTCATTGAAGACGTTTAAATACTCGTCCCCTTCGAGAAATCGACCCGATCCTGGAGAACGAAGAACCTTGCCGAGCTCCGCTGTGTTATCTGTTGAAATCTTGTAGAGTTCCATGCGATCAGGGGATATGTCGTCAAAATTTTTGCCATATGTCGCCTTGATCGAATTTTTGAGGTCGTCAACTCTGACTTTCGCTGATATTCGAACTGTAAACGAGTGGGCAGGATCTGCCCCTCGAATCCAGCATTGAAATGATATGCTGTCTGAGTTGCAAAGACCGTTTGTTATCGAAGTCAAGTTCGAACGGCGAATGTCACATACCGACGATGAGGTGAAGCTTGTCCACAGGAACTGGCTTGAAGACATCCGACAACTTGTCCAACCCCTGCAGAGTATCCCCCAGACTAGAGATGGTGAGGGCACCAAGAACACCCTTGCGAATTTCATCTTTGCTGTATGGAGGAGCTTTGTAAAGAATGAGATCGTTGGCATCAATATCACGACAGGCCACTAATTTCTCGTTCTTGATTGCTTTTTTGAGGGCTCCAATAGTCTCACTACTCGACATTTTGATGGAGAAGACGTCACCGTGTGCCTCGTGCGTGTCACCGCGCATCCAGCAATTGAGGGTCACATCTGGGACGGCGACGTGTTTAGCTGCGTGTGGATCTAGTTCTTCGTCAAAAGGGAAACAATGCACTGGGGTACATGCGTACCTAGATTGGGCGCATGGAAAATGAAGAGGGTGCTGGACAGAGTCGGGTCGGATGGATTCAGGTCGGATAGTTTGCGTCGCGGGATGAGGCATCGTTTGCCTTCAAATGTCCACTCCTGGAGCGTCGCTTCAAAAAGTTCGTCCTCTGGCATGGCGATAGAGTAGAGATTAAGAGTACGCGCATCTATATCGCCGAACATGGCCGAGTGCTCGTCCTTGATAGCCTTTCTGAGGGATGCGACGGTCTCTGCACTCGATATCTTGACAACAAGAGTTTGTTGAAAGTCATCACCGTAGATCCAATACTGGGACGAAAGTAAATCCATGCTGTGGCACCGGGAACGGAAAAACAAGTACTGCATCACAAAAGTTGCGGAAACGTGACATAGAAGGCCATGATAAGGCAAACCTATGTCACATTCCATATACCTTGTCAGCTCCGCCGTTTCCGACAACTCATGTCTGGCCATACGGACAATCTCTTTTTCAGACACCACTTCCAAGTTCGGACGCCACCTGTTGGTTCAGACAGTATATGACAAGCAAGACACGGAACTCGAATCGGACATTGCCTGACGTCGACTAGCATTCATGTATGGCACGACAAGACCGTGTATTCGACACTGATCTGCGTCATGTACAAGCATTGTATGACATGTTGATACACAGAAAAATACAACTCTCGTCTATGATACAGGTTTTGAATGAAGTAGTAAACTGAACACTTGGATTGAGGAGCGGATACGAGCAATGAGTCGGTCGAGTGCTTGAACTGCCAGTGGTGGTGCAGACGAAAACGAGGGCTTGAGGGATGAAGGAAAACTGGCGAAGACGAAAACGAGACCTTGAGGGACAAGGGAAAACTGGCGAGGATGAAAACGAGGCCTTGAGGGACGAAGGAAAACTGGCGGGACCAACTGGAGTGCGATGAGCCTGAGAACTGGTGGGGGAGAGAAACAAATGAGCGCTAGCTTGGGAGACGTGAGCATGGACAGACGAGATCCAACGACACCTACTAAAAGCAGAAGCAGCGGAATACCTATAGCCTAGACAGCGAGAGCAGTGGGATTGGACGAGGACCAAGAACAGACGCAACGGACAGAACTCATGATGCAAGGAAGGGTTGAGAGCAGAGCAAATGGCGAGAGACGGAAGGCAAGCTGAAATGCGCAGTGGAAACCAGGAGATGCGCTACTGGGACTTCTGATAAGCATGCAAGTGGGCGGTGTCTGATTGGAGTAACGCGCAAGACTATTCTGCAAAAGCACGAGAATAAGGAGATATGGTTTTTCTTTTTTTTAAAAAAAAAATACCTTTCATTTGCGGCGACTCTTTCCATTATTCGTGGCCTTCCTCTGCTTCTTTTGCTGTTTGACAGGCGCTTCTTCATCCGACAAGTGGCAAGGGACCTTCCTTCTCTTTCGCAACCTAGGGGCAACAACTTCAGCGTCTTCGCAGCCCGAGAGGTCACTGAGTTTGTCCAGATCTTCAGGACCTTCTGCAAGACTCGCTGGACAAGGGGAGAGGGGAGGAATACTAGACGGTGGAGTCCAAGTAGACCTAAGGGCACTGTCGTCATGTGATGCAAACCGCGGGGGAACAGAAGAGGTGACTTCTTCGGTCGATCCAGGCGTAAAACGACCGTTTGATGTGGTATTGACATCGCCTATATTACCGCTGGTAGCTATATCACTATGAATCGCATTAGGATTACCGCTGTCAGTTGTATCAGCATCACCGTCGTTGGTCCTGCCGGTAGTGCCACCTCTGTTAGCCGTAGAGCTGCTACTACCACTTGCAGTGGCATTCGACATGGCAGTATCACCGCCAACCTGGTTTGCCGCGGACGCCCGCACTTGTGCCTGCGCACGCATCTTTGCGAGAAAAGAGTTTGATGAACGACCAGTAGCACCGTCCTCGCCACCTGAGCCGTCCATAGAAGTGGAACCTTGACGACCATCCTGGTCTCCAAACACAATCCTGTATTGGTACCCATCATCAGCGAGCATGTAGTAGAGGCGGAATACATACTCATTGTGGAATCGCAACAGAGCACTTGCCCACTCTTTATCTGGGCTGTCTTCAATCGTATCCAAGACGTTATAGTAAAAGGTGCAATAATTGAAGGCGCCGTCCTTCTCAGACCATCGACTCTTGGGACTAATGTGGAATCGAGCCTAAGATTAATAGATAAATAGTATATGGCAAGATCAACTTAGTGGCGTTTACCTGTAGGCACGCATATGCAATGCTTGGAGCCACCACCGTCGTCATATCATGCAAATCAGCATTACAGGTGCGGCTCCCTGAACGGTCTTCTCCGAACGCACTCGAGGCACCTAGAAAGATATGGCGCATGACCTTTGTTTCAAGTGTGTTGTGGTGAACACTTGCAGGACGATGGCTCTGAAACTCACCCGTCCGAGAAAATATCCTCTAAACATGCCTTCAAGTACATTGTCTCCGTCGAAGTCGGCTCCCGGTGGCTCACCCGACCACAAGAAAGCAGGAAATGCGTCTGCCGTCATTTTGATCTTGCCATTCAGCAATTTCTGACGCGTACTACCCGAAAGTCCTATAAGCACAGAGTAGAGAAGTAATGGGTGTACTCACCCTTCAGGATCATCATTGAAGTCTGTTAAATGTGTGATCGGGCACAGAAAACGTGCCAGAGTTGGGTGGTTAGCGCCAAGTTGGGAACGCGAACCCTTGTTGTAGAGGATGGGTGGTAAAACTACGTCCTTGGCGGGATTTGCAGGGACGTAGGTGCCTATTCTTTCTCTAAGACGACCACCGTCGTCAGATCGCACACTTGCAATGACCCTTTTCATCTTGAGATGTAATCAGTAGGGGAAAGCCGCATATATGCGCATATGCTCACCTCCGAAGTGATTCGGCGCAGTTCTTTCCGTTTCGAAGGCTTGTTTATGAGGTCTTTCAAACCTGGTGCAATCGCAATGAACATCTGATGAGCACGTTTATAACGTTCCTGTTGTTCAGAGGTGCTAATACTATTTTGTGACGCACATATACCTTTGACTTACATGGAGTTGATTAGTTGAGCTCTTGTTTTACGTTCAGACTCTGTTTCCTCGAGCATTCCCTGCTCCGCAGCTTCTTCTTGCCTGAGAAGGATGATGAATTCGATGACTTTGCGAGGATGACAAAAGAAATCCACGCATCGAGCCACCGCACGGGCAGCATCTCCATACTCTTTGTCTATGGGCTTCGAATCATCACTTCCT
Source organism: Royoungia palumana (assembly GCA_038089855.1). Classification (NCBI taxonomy): domain Eukaryota; kingdom Fungi; phylum Basidiomycota; class Agaricomycetes; order Boletales; family Boletaceae; genus Royoungia; species Royoungia palumana. The sequence goes on from JBBPLQ010000293.1 coordinate 9,681, forward strand.
GAATCCGAATCAGAGCCATCTTTTGGATCAGGCTTCCTATAATTCGCGAATCAGATAAAGTTGAATCAACAGGTAATTGACTTGCTTAGACTTGCGCGACTTTTGCTTCTGCTTGTTCTGGTTGCGAGGAGCAGTCTTCTTAATCTGCTTTGCAGTTCGCAAGGTATCGGATTCGGATTCGGAGGATACAGAACTTGATTCCTCGGAATCGGTAGGAGACTTGAAGTGGGAAGCTCGGGCACGTTTTGCTGTACGAGTCATGGTTGGAGCTCGGAGGCTGAGCGCTGAGATCGCAACACCAAAGTCCAGGCCAGCTAAAGTTGTGCTTACTAATTTATTCCCACATCATGATGACTCACAGGCCCTTCTCTATCTGCAACCGTAGCCTCATGCGTCGGACATTCTGCTCAATACCTTTTAGTAGTAAGTCCAATCCTACACTTGGGAGCTAATTCTGAACGTCTTTGGAAGGTATATACCCTATTGTCACTACAGATCTTGATGTACATCCCACACCCTGGATTAAATCCATGTTTTCAATGCCATGCAAGTTCACCGGACACGTCCCCATTCCCACTGAGCCATGGACGACACCCTTCACTGTATCTGTGGTAAGGAATTCACGGTTGTCAAGGCACTAAGTGCACATGAATCCCGGTGCGAAGCCCATAAGGCTGGACTTGATCAGCTTTACTTGACGCACCACCTGCTCGAGAAGCGTCGTCGTCGAAAGAAAAAGCGGAAGTGTAACCATCGGGATTCATCGCCATCTATTCCATCACGTGCTCGTAGTCCCGAACACAACCCAAGTCCCAAGCATACTCCAAGTGCTGAGTTACCAGACGTCCATGTCAATGACGACCCTGCATCAATGGAGGTACGTCTCACACTTAGTATCATCTAAAGTTCAGTCTTCCATCTTCATAGTACAGGCTCAGATCGAGCTCGAATCTCAGACTGGTCCCTCCGAACATGTCGACATTGTTGTTGACACACCTGAGCCACAGGTTTTGGCTTGTTCGGGACGACCTCTTCGTCGACCTCCACACTTAAAGGACTACTACCCTATTGACTCAGTAGGCCTTCACTGGGCCCCTCCTTCACTCCCCAATCTCATTCCGCTGACTTCAGGCCCATCTTGCCAACCACTTACTATTCCCTGCTACCAGACTGAGTCCGACAGTTTTGGACTTTATCGTGTGTATCCCTCACGACCAACAGTCAATCCTGATGACAATACTTCCATCAACTCATGCATTGATGCTCCAACACTTGAGCAGGATCTACCCCATCCTAGAAGTCAGATCGGCGGTCTTCATCCTGTCGCTAACATCACATGCGACAATCTTTTTTCGGCATTCAGCAATCCCACCGCTGGCTTACTCATGTGCTGGCAATATTCTGGTACGATCACAAGATCCATTGCCGAGCTCCAACGCCTTTGCACATTTGTGGGGGACTCGAGCATGTCATCATGTACTGTAGTACATAGCATATATTCCCAAGGTGCGTAATATACAACATTCACTACCGACGAGCTTATGTTTTTCGTACTAGTTACCTGAAGACTTTCAGGATATCTATATCAGAGCTTATGGGCAACCTTTGACAGAGGAAACATATACTTATTGCAAGCGTGAACTCATGCATGCCGTCTGGAAGCTATTGTTGAATGACGAAGCCTTCCAGGAAGCTTACAAGCACGGGATAGTGATGGAATTCGGTGATGGCATTGTGAGACGAGCATTTGTGCGTTTTTTCACACATGGTGCTGACTATCCTGAGAAGTAAGTCGAATGGATCTCCTCATCAATTCTTGCTAACATACATCCGAGGGTGCTGATGGCATGCATCAAGTTCTTGGGCAAATGTCTTTGCCCTCGGTGCCTCGCAAAGAAAAAAGAAGTTCGTGAGATGGGAGAGAAGACTGACATGATGATCCGGACAACAAGAACCCGCGAAAATAATAGCACATACCACAATAAGATCACAAAGGCACGGAAAAAGTTATTTGAGTCCGGAAAGAAGATATCAAGTAAAGGCATTGCAAAATATCTTGAAGATCAGTCACTTACGCCCATTCGTGTACATGATGCTCTTGTCTCTGGTGTCTGCTTTTGACTCTTTTCTCATGACTACAGAGTGCGTTCAGTATCTTCCGAATCAATTTTTTCCGCTTGCTCATGGTTGACTTGCTTCATGAGTTCGAATTAGGTGTCTGGAAAGCAATATTCACACACCTGATGCATATTTTGCATGCAGAAGGAGGAGTCGCTGTCCGAGAGCTCAACAGGGGGTATGTAATTTACTCATCATACAATGTGTTTGACAAAGTGAAATGTAGCTATCGCTGGGTTCCAACTTTTGGCCAAGGAACAATCAGAAAGTTCCATCAGAATGCCTCATCTATGAAGAGACTGGCGGCCTGTGACTTTGAAGACTTATTACAGGTAAGTATGATGCATATCTACAGAATATCAGATAATGATTAAACTGACTATAGTGCAGTCTTCTTGTCTTTGAGGGATTACTCCCTGAGCCTCATAACACCATCATTCTCGACCTACTATTCGATCTAGCCACATGGCATGCCTTCGGAAAACTTCAAATGCATACTGACGACACACTCTCCTTCTTTGAAACAGCAACTATTTCTCTAGGTCGAACGACAAGAAGATTCGAGCGAAGTACATGTTCCTTTTACCATACAACAGAGCTTCCCCACGAACATGCAGCACAAGGGCACCGTGAAGCTGCGCTCGCTGCAAAGCATCCTCAACAATTGACATCAGCAAGGCCTCTCACCGGGCCTAGGATGAAGAGATTGAATCTTTCAACCTATAAGTTCCATGCACTCGGTGACTATGTCAACACTATCCGGCAGTTCGGTACAACGGACAATTATTCTACTCAGATGGTATGTTTCGTTTCTTATTGCTTCTGCTAATCAACTCATGGTACCAAAGGGTGAGCTTGAACATCATAGTGTAAAGCAACGCTTCCTGTGCTCGGGGAAAAAGAAGGCAACCATGGTCACCAGCATGGCAAATCAGGAGGCGATAGAACGGTTCGTTCGCAGGGTAAACACGGCATGGGTATTGCTTGCCCATGAAGAATCCCGACCTCAGTGGCGATGTGTACGGTCATCTCCAGCAGATCACTACCACATCACTACAGTGTCCTGGAACATGGAGGACCTCACAGAATGGCTAGGTGAACACGGAGAAGATCCAGCTGTAGTGGTATGTGTTCATTTGCCTTGCAGGCATTGTATGTGCTAATCAGTCTTGTATGGTAGAACTTTCTTCCGCACCTCAAAGATCATGTACTGGCACGCATTCGAGGACTCGCATACAACGGGGATGAGTATGACTTCACAGATAACGACCGGGACTCTGTCACCTTTCACAACAACACAATTCACAACCATCAGCTCTTACGTGTAAACTACACAACATATGACCTTCGGCATGAACAAGACACCATAAATCCTTTGTCCCGTGCAGATATCATGGTCCTTTCGCAGGAGGACAAGTGAACACACCCATACTGGTATGCCCAGGTCATAAAAATTTTCCATGTCATGGTTGAGCATCGAGTGGATCAGTATTCACCCTTTGCAAACCCAGTTTGAATGGATATCCTCTTCGTACGCTGGTTTCAGTTGGACGCAAACTATCCTGCGGGATGGGATGCGAAGCGCCTTTACTGCATCCAGTTCTTTGAAAAAGATTGCTTGGCGGACGCATTTGGTTTTGTGGACCCGAACTCAGTTGTTCGAGGAGTTCATCTCATTCCCAGTTTCGCCTATGGTGGAACAGATGACTCAGAATATCTTGGTCAGTCCTTTGCCCAGCCTCAAGTAGACGGTTGGAACATTGATTGACGGTATCTTTATGTCAATATGTACAGAAGCTTGTTTTCTCATCCTGCATCATGGATAAGCTAATCATTCATGTAGATTCGTCGATTGAGACATGTTTATGCGGTTTCGAGGTGGAGGCATTGGGCACAAGGCTACGCGGGATTGGGATGAATTTTTACAACAAGAAGGACATGTACCTCGAGACTATGGAGATAATACAGGACCAGAAGAACCCAGAACAAATCTACAAGTCGATGAAGAGGCAGATGAAGAGGCGGAAGAAGAGGCAGATGAAGACATTGATGTTGATGAGGACGAGGACGAAGCGGAAGGTAACTTAAAGGGTGATGGTAAGTCCGACGATGATGATGATGACGAAAACGGCAACATACAAGTAGATGGGGACTATGAGAATGAGCTCGACCACGTTGTGGCTGATGAGGGAGAAGAGTTAGATGACGACATTTTGGCGCAGGAGGGATATGGCGCACTGTAACTTATCCTGATGCTAGGGTTTATAATGCCTTGACATGTATAGTGTTGTCAGAAACTTACCCACATGACCAGAACGCGTCCGTTGTTCATCCGTTGTGGTCTTGCATGGCATCATATTGCCGACTTCTTGTGTGACAAGGATGAGTGATGTCACGACGTTTTCGGACGAGTGACATCTCTGTCATCACATGACTGTAATTTTTCCGTCATGTCACGCGTGGCATGACAAATCAGGGAATGCCCGATTTCTGCAACTTTTGTGATGACTGGAAGTGAAGAGACTGCCATTCGAGGTACTCACTACCAAGACAAGACGCTTGTCGGGCACATGAAGCTGACTAAACATGGGACTTATCGGACTTTCAAATAGACGTAAGAGACTCACCTTATATGGCAGGTAATTTCCACCGTTCTCACACACGTCTTTTGGCCTGCCTCTCCTCTATTTGGTGACAAAGTGGCCTCGTTTCGAGGTGGTACTTAGTTCCGTGAACCCAGCAGAGTCGGACAAGTTCATTTGTAGGCAAGTCCGTATTTGCCAGTGTACCTTGTCTGCTGGCTCGTTAGCTTATGGGACGCCTTGTATGAACCCACTGTCGAATATTATCCTTCCCACTCGAAGCACGTCCCAGGATGATGGTTGGGTTGTCTCTCGCAGAGACGACCGAATGACGGATTGTAATGTAAGCCATTATTGTACACTGCATGGCTTCAAATCAAAGCCTAATCATATCAGTGGCATGACATTCCTAGTGGACATTGATCAACGCCCATGAAAGGAGTATAGGCTCTCGTTCTGCATCATAGGCATCATGAGTCATGCCACATTCATAGCCCAAAGAAGTGGACACAATTCGTCATGTCTGATGATTTTGGTGGAAGACTCCGTTGTTCATTTGTTGAACACCCATCGGCACACCTGACGAGCCAGTTGCAGCGGGCCATTGTTACATTTGATACTGCAAAATAAGAATACGCTGGAGTAGTGGCTCTAACATATATAAGCTTGGATTGAAGCACAAACAATATAATGACCTGTGGAACTGTGCGATACATTTACAAATCTAACTTAGGTCCTGTTCGGTATCTCAGAAAGAGCTCTAGCTGAGGTTACTGGCTCTAGTTAACTCGGCTATGATGGGTCCCTGTGCTATCTGAGCTGTAACTCAGACTGATCTCTGTCAGACTCCATTTGAACCCGTTGAGCTGAGTTGTGATGTGATTGATCGATACATGGACTTCCCTCATCCTACGATGCCCAGGCATCCTGTCTGGGATCCAATGTATGCCCTATGACCAGAACAACGACAACATCTGGTCCAGTACCTGACACTCTTACTCAGTATCATCCTCTGTGCTGTGACCAGTGCAGTCGCCTCAATTCCCCTTCCCTGCAAGAATCCAGAACCGTATCATACCTTAATTTTCTCTGGTGAAGGATGGGTACTTGAGCTTCTGACGGGGCATCCAGAATGCATCTGGAATGAACTCGTAATGCATGCAGACATCTTCAAAGAACCCATAACGACACTCAGAAGCCATGGCCACACCAATTCAAAATTCGTCTCCTTGGAAGAGCAACTAGCCATTTTCCTGTACACCTGTGTCACTGGGTTACCTGTGAGGCATGTTGGAGAGAGGTTCCAGTGGTCAAATCATATGATTACATGGTATGTTCAATTGTAAAGTCCGAATCTTGAATTTGACTGTTGGTTCTGATAGCTACTTTCGCAAGATGGTCATTGTTCTTTCTTTCACACCATTCTATACATCATTGGTCATTCTCCCTGACATCACCACACCAGTCTCACCAAAGATGCAATCAAACTGCAAGTTCTGGCCATACTTCAGGTATGCAATTGGTGCAATTGATGGCAGCCATGTCGCTATAGCGCCCCCTGCTTGTATAGTCTCTGCATTCTAGAACCACAAAGGCTTCCTCTCTCATAACTGTCTTTTTGCATGTGACTTTGATCTCTGCTTCACATATGCACTCATGGGATGGGAGGGGTCTGCCTCAGATGCATGGGTATATGATGACACTCGCACATGTAGTCTGAGGGTCCCTGATGGTAAGTATTTCCTTGCTGACCTTGGCTTCCCCTTGAAGCCAAGTCTACTTGTTCTATATCATGGTGTTCACTATCATCTAGCTGAATGGGGCTGGGTGGGTGTACAGTGTGTCTTTCTTTTGTTTTTATTTGTCAAACTAATAAATGCAGACCCAAGAACAAACAAGAACTGTTCAACTTGCAGCACACATCAGCATGGAATGTCATTGAATGGGCCTTCGGTGTTCTCAAGAATAGCTTTCACATTCTGCTTCTTTGCATGGACAGTCTGGTTTATATCAGTGTCATTACTGAGGTGCACCAATACAATGTGCCTAATGGAAGATGTGCTTGATGTAGAAGGAGGAGAGGGACGATGAGAGTGAGAAACTAGGTCAGGGTGATCAGACGATGGTGATGAGGGTTCGATGATCATGTCCATAAGCTCTTTCATGCAATCGGCAGCACAATTGATGGCACCTGTCATTCCAGTCATCGCAATGGCACTGGCCATGTTGGACTGGACATGCGTGACTTTAGACCGTTTGCTAGCAGCAGCAGAGGAGCCAAAAGATGAGTTTCTTGTAGATATTGGGGCTGGACTTTGCATTCTTGACTTTCTTTTCGATGCCCTGCCAGACAACACAATGCTTGTGCAGGATGATGGTAGGCGATTACCTGATATACTTGAAAATGTTTGACCACCATGTCCAGATGATGAATGGTAAAGAACTGGAGAGTTCTCTTTCTCTACGTAGGAACATAGGATACTTCCTCTCTTGGAGAAGTATGTGCAGGTATGATCAAGTAGTGACTTACTTGAGGAGACTTGAGTGTAAAGCAAGAGTGATTGAGTAGAGTAGAGAATAGATTTCTAACTGGGAGAGCGAGTGTGAAGGAGCTCTCTCTTATATACTATACAGCTATGTATGTATGTATTTGGACTGGTCCATGCACAGTCCTTGTTTTCTACCTAAGAAGGAAGAAGGGGATGCGATAGCATGGTACTATGTGTCATATGTAATGACTAAATATCCGATATTGATCGGGTGATGAGTCATGTTAAATGACTATGCATGACTCACTAGTAACTACTATGCGTGACTTATGTGCGTGACTCACAGGTGAGTCACCCCTAGTAAAAGACTAGTCATGCCTAATGGTAGAAGGGTAGTCAATGTGAAAAGTGAATTAAATAGTATCAGTGGTATCAGGATGAGAATCTCTGAATAAGAAATACCACTTGATATTCGACAAATGACTACCCAAACTTGGAGACAATGTAACTTGATTCAGCATGGTAATGGCATTGTGGATGGCAGAAAGTTGGGTGGCAGGATCAGGTGAAGTGACATCTTGTACAAACCCGAGTAGCTGGTTCGTGTTGATATAAGGATTTGGGGTTAATGGAGAGGGTGATGGCATGTCAAAGAATCCACCAAAATGGCTAGTGTTGGACATTGATGGGGAAACTTCATGCATGCCCTGATCATACGAATTTTTGGAGACAAAGTCCATTGAGTATGCACTGGTGGTGCCAACACCATCTGGACAGATCATAGACATTGCTTCAAAGAATGGCCATCCCATTCAGCTAGACTTTGGACTTTTCACCGGATACCCTGTCTGAGTATGGTACATCTGAAAAAAAGGAGAATGTCCATAACAAATAGGCAAATTATGTAGTCTACATTGCACACTGTCATACATGGTTCCATTCCAATTTGATACCATGTGCTATGATGTCTACATAGCGCACCAGCCCTTCATAACAGTCATGGTGACATAATAACTCCGTTGTAGTTTACTATCGTGCACTACAATGGCTACCTGGTTATAGAGTGCATTGGACTTTCATAGCAACAACTTGGAGTTAATAGATTAGTACCATCACCAACATTCCCATGGCAACTAAAGGAATTTCATTTGTATTGAGGATGAGGGGGTGGCAGGATGCTTTGCTCATTTGTGCCTGGTGTAGGTGATATGGTGTACTGCTTGGCGAACAATCACAACTTGCTTCATGACAAGGGGATGGCAGGATGCTTTACTTGTTCATGCCTGGCATAGGCGACATGGTGTACTGCCTGGCAAATGATCACGACTTGCTTCATCTCTCACATTGAGGATGAGGGGATGGCAGGATAAGGGGATGGCAGGACAAGGGATAGCAGGATGAAGATTGGGTAAGATGCAGTGGGACACTGCAATGGAGGGAGAGGGTGATAGGGTGAGACGTGGTGAGACAATATTCAATCATTAATAGACTTACAACCTGCCTGCCCACCTCCAAAATAGACATCTCCACATGTTGATAGGACTGACTTGGAGCATGATTAAAAATGATTGTGGTACCAGTTGAAAATGTTGAAATCAATGTACTTGTTCAAGTAAAATACATCAGCCTATGCCATCGCATGGCCATTCATCCAACAAGGATTGATGGCACTGCTTGGAAATTTGGGAATGAGATGGCAAAGTTGAAAGAGTTGATGGACAGGAATGATTTCTGCCTTTGGATGTTGCTGTTGAGTCAAGTGGGTGACCCGAAACATCCCCACACTATCATCAAAGTGGTTCAGTGTCTTGAACCAATGAATGTATGCTAAAGGGTGTGGATAGTTGCCCACCAGTCATGGTTCTAAACCCCGCAGTAGCCGATTTGGGGCCAGGATTCTCCTCCCATCCCCCAGTCTCCCAAAGCCATCACCTAGGAAGCATGTATCGCCCTCATCCATTCCTTCCTTGAGTCCCATATCCATCCCGCTGACCTCTCCAATGCTGACTTCCAAACACTGGTCAACTCAGCCACAAAATTCTTCATCCTCAGTAACTCCCTATGGTGCCGGGAACCTCACAGATGGCATTAACTTGTCATTCCGGAGCCCCAACACTACCGATTAATCAAGGAAGCCCATGATGACCTTGGTCACAAAGGCATATTCACAGTCCGGAGCTGTTTGTTGCTCCAGTTCTGGTGGCCAATGCACATTGACACTGTAAAGTGGTTTGTCTGGACGTGCCATGAGTGCCAGCTCTGGAAAACAAGTAAATTTCATATCCCTCCTCCCATTCCTGTTATCAGCAGACTCTTCCACAAAGCTCACATCAATACCATGCTGATGCTGAAGTCCGGCGGCTACAGATTTATTGTTCAGGCCTGGTGTGCGCTCACGGCCTACTCGGAGTGGTGCATGCTTTGGTCCAAGAATGGAGCAGCTCTAGCCTCCTTTATCTTTGAAGATATCCTCTGCTGGTGGGGCCTGCTCTTCGAAATTGTCACTGACAACGGCCCCACCTTCATCCAGGCATTAGACATCCTTGCTGTCTGGTATAGTATCCAGTGCATCCGCATCTCCCCCTACAACTCTCAGGCCAATGGGATCATCAAAAGATGCCATCTCAATGTCCAGGAGGCCATCATCAAAACTTCCCAGGGGGGAGACTCGCTGGCATCTTGCTGCTCACTCAGTCTTTTGGGCCAAGCATGTTATGATCCTCTGATCGACCAGTTTGTCTCTGTATTTCATGGTTCATGGCGTTGAGCCACTATTTCCATTTGACATCGCCAAGGCCACATTCCTCATTCCTCCTCCAGATACTGATCCACTATCACAGGTCGGACTGATTGCTTGGCGAGCCCAACAGCTCCAAAAGTGTCAGGAAGATTTGGACACCATCCGGGAATGGGTCTGAAAGGCCTGTTTTGAATCCATCAAACACTTCGAGGCTTCCATCAAGAACCAGATCCAAGACTTCAATTTCTGTCCAGGAAGCTGAAGCCAAGGTATCTCAGGCCAATGGTGGTCCTTCGCCAGACTGCTGGAGGTTCCTACATCTTGGCAGAGTTGGATGGTGCAACCTCTCAGCTCCAATATGCCACCTTCCATCTCATCCCCTACTATCCTCATTCCTACTCATCCATTTCCATTACTGATCTTACAGGCTTAGATGACAATGAACTAGACAAGATTGCCAGTGAAGATGTAGATGAACCCAAGGATGGGGAATTGTTGGACTATGGTCTGGACGACTAACCCTGACTAGTGCTGATTAGTCTGATCGATTATTTATAGACTCTTCTTTCTCTGTTTTACCCTGGCATTCAACCAGTGATCTCTCTCATCTCCAAAAAACAGCAAAACATCACTAAAAATATGAATAGAATCTGTCTCTCTGAATATGATCATCCTATGTTTTCCTGTCTCTTTTTCTTTTGTCTCCATGTCCTGTATGTGACCGTTCCTATGTATTCTCCTTTCACCTTCAAACATGCTCCAGACACAGCATACCTTGCAAAACACATAAAAATTATCCATCACTAAAACAGTCCACTGACATCTGAGGATCTCTGGTAGGGGTAGAAGACAAAAGACTGACTGGTGAAACAAAGCTGAGTGGTACCTCGCATCGGGGAGTTTCCTCCTGGGATGACCGGTAGTAATAGAAGTGGAAAGCTGATTGATGAAAACAAGTTGGGTGGAAGCCCACAAACACTCTGGACTTGGTCTAGTTTCTTTATTTCCAGTTCTTTTCTCTTTTTCTTTTCGTTCTCACTTAATTTCAGACATACATTTACATTTCTCTGGATATTTACAAGTTGTACTATGTGTCCAGACTCAGATACCTGCCTCCTTGGCCTCCATGACCAAGTCTCCCATCTTGGCCATCATCTCTGGGTGTTCGACCTCCAGGGCCTTGATGTTGGCCTGAATCTGGTAGAGTTGGGCATGGAGGGCGCTCATCTGGAGTGCAAGGCGGTCTTGATGTGTTGATGGCCAACTAGACTTCTTTGAAGCAGCCTTCCCCTTCCCTTTTGCCTTGGTCCGGGTCAGAGCGTCTTCCTCCTCGACCTTGACATCATCAGACTCCCAGTGAAACAACACTCAAACGAAGTGGAGTTTTTAGTGGAAAGAAGCTTGTTAGGCTTAGAAGGTAGTTTGAATGGTACAACTTCAAGTTGATTAAACTGAGGAATGTACACTACTACATGATGGTATATATACTGTTCTAAAGTGTTTGTACATATTTGTGTCCTGGTCTGTGCGCAACTGGTGTGCCAGACTTTATACCATAAAAGGAAGTATCTAAAGTGACTGTGATTGGTTAATGAAAGTGGTGCCATGTAGGCTGTGCGAAAGTAATAATATGATTGGAGGAAAAGAATCGTACGACATAATGAGGCTGTGTGTTGTGGCAGCCAATAGGATTATGAGTTGAGCATAGGTTTGGCATGAGGCATAAAGAGTCTAGAACAAGTCTGGGTGAAAGGTGGGAGGAACGACATAGCATTCTTGAGGGATGAAGACTTGTTGATGAGATAAGATAGGGTTAGATGGCATAAAGACAAGGGTTGAGGATAGGGGTTTAGGAGCGTTTGTAACACCCAGTCAGTGGCAGGAGGGACATGCTTGCTCAGTCCGGCCTTAGTGCTGGACTGGAATGGTTTTTCTGAAGGGGCAGGTCAGTCCAGACTCGTTTTAGATGGAATTGCCTACCTTTGACCTCAATGTATACCGTCCTGGTCAGTTTCTGGACAGTACCCCGACTCTTGGCCATGCTGCAACCGATCTTGAGTTGGTTGCATCAGATACATGCAACCCTGGTTCCTTTCCTGCACTGGGTGGCCACTCCAGCATGGACACAGTTCATACACACCTCCTTCTCCTCCCAGACATGTGAAGTCTTCTTGGGAGGCACGGATGCCTCAACCTCAGATTCCTCGTCATCTTCATTGGGCTGGACACACTTAACAAGATTATTAGCCTATATCCATGATTCTACCAATCCACTTACCTTCATTCCGGAGGAGGAAAGGGACACCACGTCCTCCAACGTGGTATGAGCCTCAGCTGCCAGGACTTCAGGCAACACAGCCGACTCCACCTCCATCATCGAGTCTTGAGTGGATGGTGCAGTAACCTCTGGAACGGTGTGTGTGGCATTGTAGAGCTTGGGACAGCTCTAGGTAGATATCCCAGCTTAATCCTGAGACCGATGCATACTTTCCGGGCCCAAACATCCATTTCTGGGCCTGATTATCCATTCCCAAGCCAGATTGTCCACTTTCCTGACCGATTGTCCACTTTCCGGCCCCGTTGTCCACTTTCTAGTCACATTGCACACATTCTGGACACATATTCAATAGTCCAGTTGTCTTTCCCATGGTTTGGACTGTTCCCGGTGGGTTTCTCACGGTCCAGACTACCTCGGACTACTTTCCTACACTCTGGACTTCATTCATATTGTCGAATATCAAGTGGTATTTCTCATTCAGATATTCTTATCCTGATATCACTGATATTATATTATTCATTTTCATATTGGATAATCATTCAATATTCATACGTCATACTATGAGTCATCTTATATGACTCACTTACCGATCCTATCGGATACTTACTAATAATGTATGACAGATAGTGCAATTCCATCGCATACTCTTCTTCCTTATTAGGTAGAAAGACAAGACTGTGCACGGACCAGTCCAAATACATACATACAATCCTGTATAGTATATAAGAGGAGAGCTCCCTCACACTCACTCTCCTCAGTTAGAAATCTATCCTCTACTCTACTTCAATCACTCTTGCTTTGCTCCAAAAGTCTCCTCAAGTAAGTCTCTACTTGATCGTACCTGCGCATACTTCTCCAAGAGAAGAAGTATCCTATGCATTAGCGTAGAGAAAGAGAATCTACCAGTTCTTTAGGTTATGAGCCCTGCTTAACTAAGTGGCTGGCATATCTTTACGTGTATCTTATCCCATCGCCACCTACCTTGGTTCAGCCATGGAGACTTTCAAAGCCATGTGTTTCATCCAGGTGATGTTTTGTTTGATCGAATCCTTTTGGATCGTTCTTACAACTCACCTGACCTATCAACGAGCATCATTCACAATTTATTGTGATGAGGATGTGATAGTTTCATACTTCACATATTCTTTGGATCCCCATATTCGTCATTTCTCACTCGATTATCGACTTTATCATTGCTATATAGGCTTTGACAACCTTTATCTACCAACTACGGTTAGTCAGCCTCTGCCGAGAACTCCCTTGGCGAGATCCCCATTCCCATCACCTTCTATCACTCAAGAGCCTACTGCCTCGACAAGCACTGCACCAGAACCTCCTGTTCTGAGATCTCCCCCACTTCGGCAAACAATCCAGCTGACTCTACCTGCAGCTTTTAACCCTACGAGATCTAGAGAAAGAAATCATCACTCCAACCAATCATTGCCGGGACCATTCCTCACAACGATCAAATGTGCCTGCCTTACCTCAGAATCTGCACCAGTTGAAACTGCAGAACTCCTGAGAGACTCTTCCATACCGTGCGAGTGTTACAGACGAACACTAAACTCGATCCAACCAATTCACAGACCTTGCCCATTCTGTGATAACCACCTGTCCCTCGACGAAGTTTGTTTTGGACTACATCCCTCCTTGACTCACATCCACCATCGCATCATACAATCAGAAGCAGGATTCCATCATAATTGGAATAACTTTGTCGATATACCCACCAATTGGAGTACCCTTGGCCGACCTATCCACCATCGAGACCAAGAGAATCTACTTGCGTATCTTCGTTTAAATCAACTCCAATCTAACCAACAAATCGACGATGAATCTCCACCTGCTCCACCTTACAATGAACACTTACCCTATGATTCCTGAATTCTATCAGAGGCTCGAAGAAATTCAAACCTCTCAAATATCGGAAACGAATCATCTGGAAATAATGACAGACCTCATTCCTCTCAATCGTCCCCACGACCGATTCGAACGCGCCCACATATGGGAAGGAGAAACTGAAATCGTGCCAATAGAAACAATGCCGGAACAACGAGCAATCTCGCTCAAGCTCCTTATGGACTCCCAGAGTCTCTGGCATCGCACATATCTCAAGAAAGCAGTTCACCTCACAAGGCTGGATCCAATGAGACCAGCCATCTTCTGGACCTTGAAACCGATGCCTCCTCCTAGAGAGAGACATTCCTTTAGAGTCAATGGCAGAAAAATTTATTTTTACAGAGCTGGTAATGTCCCACCATACCCAATCGGATACATACCTGTGAGTCATATCTCAATTCCTGTTTGTCTTACGACGGCAGAGACCAACACACCTATGGGATCATCACTAGCCACTGGGTTTATGTTCCCGAACGAACCCCTTAGCTCTGTATATGAAGGAATGGACTGGGCCTTCCCTTCACCGTCTTACGATGAGACTACTCAAGCTTACTGTCATGACGCCAGTTTCGAAGTCCTCCAAAGAGACCACTTCCCTCCTCTTGACGAGGAAAACGATATCAACTTACTGTTTCTCGATTCGGTTTGTAACAACAATGTCCTTTTCAGGACATACCCTTCCTACTATGCAACACTTGGATACGAACCTCCCGCACCATTTCAACAATGGTACCATTCTCGGATCAATAGCCTTCTCAGACGAGAATGGAAGGATGATCCCCTGAACTCGAAACACGTCGAAGTTCAGAGATATATGAAGGAAGGAAAGACGTATGCGGAAGCATGTTGTCTCACCTATCCTCCTCCTAAAAGGAGAGCTGTGGAGGTATCAGAGGAAAAAACCAAAAATATCCTGTCTAAAAAGCATAAGATGTAAAGAATGATCTTGTATTATAAATATTGGAAATGGAGGCATTGATCGAAAAAGGGGGTTCCTCTATTTAAGTTCCTCATTACTGACAAAAATTGATTACAGCCATGACTCAACAACCATCTCAGCAAACCCTTCAATTCCCTAAAGCCGACTCTTACAAGATCAAATCCTATCAAATGAAGGATTTCATTCTCCTTACTGGCAAGGAAAATTATGCTGAATGGTCCATGAGAATCGAACACCTTCTCCTTACCATCAATCAAGCGGATTGGTTGAAGCCGGCGCACTATTCCCTCATCACCACTACTCATGCTGATATCCAGGATTGGAAGGACGCCGATAACAAAGTCCTTGCCATCCTATCCTCAACCTATCATTATTCCTTAACAAAAGAAGCTCCCAAAGATTGGGAAGAGGATGATATTCGAGCCACGACCACAATCATTGCTCATAAACTCCTCGAGTCAAAAATGTTTAGATACTGGCACCACCTCCAAGAACAATACAGTGCTAGAGGACTCACAGGAAGGTATCTCAGTTTCTCAAAACTGATGAACCATCGGATCAGGGAACACAAAGTGGAGGAAGACCTCCAGAAAATCCAGTCCATGTTCCAAGAAATGGACACCTGTGGGGGAAACCTCAACAGAGAAATGAAGGCGCTGTTACTCTTACATGCCATCCCTGATTCCATGAGCAACATACGCTCGACACTCATCCAAACCGCCTCTGATGACATAGATGTCTATGACATCGAATCTACTATCCTCGGAGAGATCAACCTAAGGAATACCCGTCCATGAAATCATTCCCGACCACTCCATCATCGCATATCCGCTGTCACCTCTACCTCCTCTCAACCCTCGATTAATAGGACCACCATAATACGGAATGGCCCTCCCAGGACCAATACCTGGAGACCTCAACAACAACAACCACCGCAACCTCAAAGCAGTGGTCCGTCCTGTGGTAACAACCACAGAGGATGAGGAAAATCTTATAGAGGACGAGGAAGAAACAATGCCAGCGAATACTACGAACGAAGGAAACAAAAGAAAACGGAAAACGCCATAGCAAATACCACAATAGGATCTCTACCCCTATCTGCGAGAATCGAAGAAGTCGGACCTCGACCCGATGACTTTGAAGAACCTTCGTATATGGAAATGGACACAGGTCAAGATTTTGACTCTACTGTTGCAGAACCAGGACCAGGATGGGGAGACAGCGACATGCAGTCCTTCACATTCCCCACCATTTCACCTCAGTACTTTTGAGGGCGCAGCATCTGAAACACCAGTATCAGAGGCTGCAGAAACCAACACTGGTCGCAACAAGAAGAAGGAAAAGGAGAAAGGAAAAATGTTTGTACTTGGAGGATTAACTATGGGACAAACGCTACCTGGCACTTCCGCCAGAGAACTTTTGGAAGGATTACCACCTTCACCGCGGATGAGATACTCTGTGAGTAAAGCATTAGCTATGGATCCTGATGATCCTATCCCCATATATACTGCATCTGGAGCAATCTTCTCTGGACCACCTCATGTAGATGAACGAGAGATCCCTTTATCCTCTAATTACAATAAACACTTTTTTGGCTGTTATACCGTCGGAAACACTGAGGGAAAACCACATCATTGGATGATGGATAGCAGTTGTACAGATCACATTTCCCCTTATGTGTCCGACTTCATTCATCTCGGACAAGAAAAACGATCTGCTACCGTTGCTTCTGGATCAACAATATCTATGTATGGTCCAGGGAAAGTGATCTTATCACCTATAACCTGCCACAGACGATCTTAGAAGACATCTGGTATGCCCCTCATGCTTCCTACCAACTCTTATCTATCCCCTCTCTTACCATGAAGGGATATAAATGCTCAATTACGAATGGACGAACACAAGTCTGGAACACTGATGGATCTTTGGTAATACAGGCCTCTGCCTTATTTCCACAAGAGAACAACCTACATTGGTTTCAGTTGCCTTCGATTAAACCTTCGGTTGTGACATCAGTTCAATTACTACCTGATTCCATCACCCTTTGGCACTTACGCCTTGGACATCCCTCTCAGAACGCTCTTTGACAACTTCGAAAGAATACGTCTGGTGCCCCTCACCTTCCTGATACAAAAATACCACCCTGCAAAGGTTGCATGGAAGGTAAAATGGCCAATCAGCCATTTCCTCCTTCTGATAAGCGATCAACTTGACCGTTTACCCTTGTACATACCGACCTTATTGGTCCAATGCCCAAGGAGTCTCGATCTAGGAAGAGATATATTCTCACCCTTATTGATGATTATTCCAGTTACGCCATTCTGTCTTTTCTTCAAGACAAGTCCGAGACCTGTGCACAACTGGTTACAATGTTTTCCTTCTTGGAAACACAATCTGGACTCACTATCACCTCTGTACGTTCAGACCGAGGAGGGGAATTTATGGGACAGAATGTCAAAACGTTCTTCTCATCCAGAGGTATCAAACATGAGACCTCTGTCCCACATACTCCACAACAAAACGGTTGTGCAGAGAGGTTCAATTGAACTTTACTCGAGAAAGCAAATGCGATATGCCATCATGCATGTCTACCTGACATCTTTTGGCAAGACACCATAGAGACCTCCCTTCACATATATAATCGACAACCTATGCGCTGTCTCAACTGGAAAACACCCATCAAATACTTTGAGAAAAAGAAACCAGAAATCTCCTATTTTCAAATCTTTGGTTGCACAGCTTATGTCTTTATTCCGTCAGAGATGCGTAAAGACAAACTAGCACCAAAAGCTGAAGAAATGATGTTCATTGGATATGAATCTCATACCAAAAGATATCGCTTCTGGTCCCAAACCAGACATCGGATGTTCATCGCCTCACACACCATCTTTGATGAGTCATGGTTCTTATCATGTTCCAGAAAGAGTAAAGACAGACAAGACCTGTCAATACCAACTGCAAACG
The DNA here is from genome assembly GCA_038089855.1 of Royoungia palumana. Taxonomy (NCBI): domain Eukaryota; kingdom Fungi; phylum Basidiomycota; class Agaricomycetes; order Boletales; family Boletaceae; genus Royoungia; species Royoungia palumana. Next base: position 27,691 of record JBBPLQ010000293.1, read on the forward strand.
ACCTTCTGATTCAAATAAGGGACGAAATACCGGAACCTCAATCCCCTAACAGATATATAAGTGTCGATCCACGAAATCTTGACAAAAGATCAACCCCTGACGACAATATGTCTACATCATCGAGATCATCATGGCAAACTGCTCCTAAATCTAATGAATCTACTCCCTCTTCACCCAAATCCGAAATATCCTTACCGTCTCTTGGATCTGAGCTATTCGACCTATCCCATCCAAGCAGAAGCAAAGGAAAGGGACACGCAGATTCACCTCACTCATCACCTCTAGACTTCCCATCATCATCTCCTGAACTAAACGACTATCGTTCACCTATTGTTCGATCTCCATCATCCCAACCTGGACCTTCCAACCAGAAGAGACCTATACAACCAGGAAGGTTCAGAGACGAACAGAATGAATGGAGAGATATAGATGACATGCCACAGCATAAACACTATCATCTCCCTGCTTACAAATACCAGGAGACAAGATCTCTTAGACCTGCAGACTGGTAATCACCGATACAGCAGAGAGAACCTCTAGCCGAATTCAGGGCACTGCCTCACCAGCACCATCCTACCTTCAGACAGCAAGCTAATATCAGAGCACCTGTTGAAGAGAGACAATCCACTAGGATCAGAATTCCATGAGTGATGCCAGATAATGCATATGGTCAAAGACCACCTCTCGAAATCGAGAGAGATATCCAAAGAGGTCAGGAAGTGATTCAGGAAGAGCCGATGCAACAGGACATTGCAGAAACTCAAAATGATGAATCAATGGGCGAGATGTACTCAAACCAATGGTTGAGACATCATTTTGCACAAGCTATCACAATCACCACACCGAAACATTATCATGATATCCTCAAGCTATCTGATTCAGATCAGAAAGCATGGAGAGATGCCATGAATGATGAATACAAATCTCTCTTAGACCGCAACGTCTTGAAACTAGTTGATCTACCTAAAGGTTGCAAACCCGTCCAGGGAAGATGGGTATTTGCAGTCAAAAGCGATGGCAGAAAGAAAGCCCGCTTTGTTGAAAAAGGCTTTACACAAGTCTTTGGTATCGACTATGAAGAAACCTTCTCACCAGTCACCAGGTTTGAAACTGTTCATCTACTCCTTGCTACAGCAGCATTGGAAGATTGGGAACTAGAAGCCCTAGATGTTAAAACTGCCTATTTATTTGGTGAGTTAGACGAAGAGATTTATATGGTTCAACCTGAGGGTTTCATCAAGAAAGGTCAAGAGACAAAAGTCTGTCGATTGATCAAGTCCATCTATGGACTTAAACAATCAGCGCTGCAATGGAACAAACAATTGCATGCTTCCCTGGTAAAGTTCGGTTTTACACAAACACATGCTGATCCAGGAGTATACTATAAATTCATCGGCAAAGATATCATTGTCCTCATCTTTTACATTGACGATGCACTTTTCATGGGTAGTAACCAACCTCTAGTCCTCAAACACAAAGAAGAGTTCATGAAGCGTTGGGAATCAAGAGATCTTGGACAAGCTCAAGAATATTTGGGAATGCGGATCACACGAGATCAAAAGAAAAGAACTATTTGTCTCGACCAGTGTGCCTATGTGTTAAGGCTATGCAGGATTTCCAGCGATAACTCCGGTGAAAAGTCCAAAGTCTAGCTGAATGGGAGTAGCTAGGGTGTTGGGTAAGTAAGTGCAAGGTTTGGGATTCGTCCCAAGGGGTCCCTAGTGGGTCTGGGATGAAGTCCTGAGTGAGGGGAG
>JBBPLQ010000294.1:0-25591 GCA_038089855.1 Royoungia palumana
TAAATGCTGGCACTTTACTGTCTAATACTCACTACTATAGCTAGGATAATGTCTAATTGCACTTCGTGTGTGCACATTGAGCTGAGTTTGATTTCGGCATGTGCGGCACTCCATGACGAACTGTGACGTTTTGTGACTGCCGAAGTCACCAGGTTGCCGAAGTCACCTGGGGGCATAGTACTATAACGACAAAGTATCATTCATCGCGTGTCATAAGGTACCCGGATGCAAGCGACCACAGGCACCAGAATGCGAGGAGATAGTGAGCACCTTGGTTGGACATGTGACTGAGCTTGTTCTTCCCTCTTCCACGAGCGTGGAGAAAAAGTCCTGCGACTCCTGCCTCGTGGTCAAGTATTCCGCGAATTTCAGCATGCATGCCCACTCGATTGGGCTTCGAGTCGAAAAGGCAAGAAGTGTGTACCTGCCTTTGGTGAGCCTTCGGCAGCTGGAAGAGACCGTTGGCCGAGCCTACGCCGTCCGGGATGGAGTGGATAGCGAATTTCCATGGTTGTCGATCGTGGCTGGTAATGCTTGCCCGATAGTTTTGGGACATTCTAGGTTGCAGTGGACGAGGGACTATTCAAAGCAATGAATGATTCCTAGCGGTTACGGGCTGGTGTGCAAATGTTGGCACGTGTACGAAACTTCCGAGGAGTCAACGAGGACACCAGGGAAATAGCTCCAGAAAATGAGTAGCTCGGAACTTGCCGCTAACCGAGACCACAACAAAGTAGCACAATCGATCATCGATGAGTACTGAGTACGGCTTCTAAGAGTCGCCGTACGAGCGCCATGGTGGCTTGGGTGCACTGGTTCACTGCTCTGGACTCATCGCTGCCAACTACGCTCGGTACGAAAACTTTCGTTAACATGCGAGTGCCGTACTTGGCACACGGCCATCATTTTTTTTTGCAAGGGAACACAGCCTGGTAAGCCAACGTCATCAGGTCGTTAGCACTTTTTCAGCTTTACACGATCGTAATTCATGTGTCTTTGTACAGCCATAACTACTCAGAAATGAATGATCCAGTTCGCTCTGTAGGTCCGAGTTACGAAACTCCAGCTCCTAAACACTTATCATGGTACCTTAGCAGTGACACAAGGCACAGGATTTGCGTGGAATGAACGGCAGGCATATGGTATCAGCGCAACATAGCGCTGTTACATTACTGAGATGCTTGGTACGAGATGAAGCAAGCGGAGGCTAAGCACTCCCCCCAATAGTCCGATTTTTTTGGATATAAAAGAAGGCCAAGCACACTGAGAGGAGCACCCTTATTCCTTCCTACCCTTTCATGACAGCGGAGATGTCATCTCTGTTTGTACTCTTATCTTCGCTGATATCTGTTTCTTATGCGTTGGTGATCCCAAACACTTTGGCGGCGGCGACTAACGCCACGAACAACACTACGGTCAACGTTCCACCAACAACGCTGGGTCCAATAAGCCAACTCAAAATCACGAACGGCTTCGTTGCACCGGATGGATTTAACCGACTGTAACGTTGAGATCGATCGTGCCTTGATCTGCTCCTGATCCTTCTGTAGAGCGACTCTGGTAAATGGCATGCACCCTGGCCCGCTGATCAAAGTTCAAAAGGTCAGTGTAATGAAGTAGTTTGTTTCGTGTGTTCACAAAATCTTAGAACGACCAACTTTCTATTCAAGTTTTAAATGAACTGACGGACGGTACAATGAACTTGGAAACCAGCATAGTAAGCACTTAGACATTTCGCTCCCGTGTCGCTCCCTCCTAATTTCACTCATAGCATTGGCATGGGATCCTTCAGCAGAAGACCGGTTGGGCTGATGGCACTGCCGGGGTTTCTCAATGCCCGATTCGCGCACAGGAAGACTTTACGTACCAATTTGATGTCGGTAGCCAGACCGGAACATACTGGTACCACTCCCATTTTGGAACTCAGTACTGTGATGGGCTTCGAGGACCGCTGGTTATCTATGATCCTAATGACCCCTTGGGACATTTATATGATGTTGATGATGGTAAGTTATAATTACATTCCTTGGCGCGGTATAGCTCAAAGGTTTTGAACAGAAAATACGATTATTACTCTTGCTGATTGGTAAGCGAACGCAGATGAGACAAATGGCTTCATGTTGACCTTCGTCTAGGTATCATGCGTCCTCTCTCCAAATTGCCAATACGTTCGGGCCAGTTACCCCGGATTCGACGCTCATCAATGGCTTCGGTCGTTATCTTGGTGGTCCATCAAGCCCACTCGCGGTCGTCAACGTTCAGCCGGGGTTACGCTACCGCTTCCGCGTGATTTCCATGTCCTGTGATCCTGCCTACAACTTCGCGATCGATGGCCACCGGATGACGATCATCGAAGTAGACGGGAACGAAGTGGAGCCTGTGGATGTAGACTCGATCCCCATCCTTCCTGGTCAGCGCTACTCCGTGGTTGTTACAGCAAATCAGCCTGTCGGAAACTTTTGGATCCGCGCTTTACCAATCTTACCTGGCTTCACATTTGAAGGGGGTCAAAATATGGCGATTTTGCGATATGCAGGAGCACCAGAGGGGGATCCCGTATCAGAACCTAGCCCGCTCGAACTTTTCTTCGATGAAGGCAACCTTCACCCGCTGGATGACCCGTCCGCCCCTGGGACGCCCGAACTCGGAAAGGCAGACGTGAACATCGAACTCCGTCCTGGTATTAACGCGTCGAGATACTTCACAATCAACGGCGTAGCCTACGAAAGTCCTCCTGTCCCTGTGCTTCTTCAAATTCTCAGCGGAGCAAGACATGCGTCAGAATTGATGCCGAACGGAAGTGTTTATGAACTTCCTCGTAACAAGGTCGTCGAGCTGAGTTTTCCCAACCCACTCAACGCTCCTGGCGGTCCGGTGAGCGCTATTCTGTTATCCGTTGTCCTAAGTTAATTACCTTGTGGCTTTAGCACCCTATACATCTCCATGGCGTATGTAATTCTTGTGCCCTTTCGCTGTAACTAACCCTAGTCTACAGCACGCATTCTCCATCGTGAGAGTTTCAGGTAGCAACACTACCAACTTCGAGAACCCTGTTCGGCGTGATGTCGTGTCGCTCGGGACCGACCCCAATGATAACGTGGTCATTCGCTTCAAGACAGATAACCCGGGTCCTTGGTTCATTCACTGGTAAGTGTGATTTACCGAGAATCTTAAGATTGTGATCTCATCACTCACGTCTATGTAGTCACATCGATTGGCATTTTAACCAGTGCGTTGGATTATTAATTCCCGACATCCACTTAAAATTAACTCACTCTTTTAGTGGATTTGCTGTGGTCATGGCAGAGGCAACAGATGAGATCCCTCATGAAAATATTCCCGGTACGTGACCCCCGCTTGTAAGAGCAACAAACAGTATAGTGATTAATTCCCATTTCACATAGATGAATGGAAACAGCTATGCGAGTCTTGAAGACTACGCTTGAGTATTTTGCGGCCATCAATGTGTTAAGAGCATTGGTTTTGCTTTCACTCTTATGAACAATTTTTCGCCTTTCGGGGACTTTTCACGAGACATCGAGACGGACAAGGTGGTATTTCTGTCGAATCGCATTAATGTGGTATTTATCTATTTATTACCGGACTCTTACAATATAGCACAACAATTGTACTACTAGCACTACGCAGCACATAATACATTCTCGCAAGACCTCAAAGCTTCATTATTAGCCTTCATAGTCCAGCTTCGTGGCTAGTGAGCGCATTGGTATCTGAGCTATTGGCTGATCATGTGCCGATATCAGTATGACTTGATCCTGGAGATACTCGTCCACAAGTCCCGAGCACAGATACTAATTCCAGCCAATCAGATTCAAGTTGTCGATTCGCCCGTGTATACGAACCGGAAGCACTCCTTGTATAGAGTCTATGGACTCACTCTGATTCAACCATAAATTTTCCTTCGCAAACAATATTGATTTCTACAGGGATTAGACCAGGGGCGTGACCGCCACTGGCCGCAAAGTGGCGACTGTCGCCGCAGTCTCAAGTATTACCTGGAACAGTTGCACTGCAATGTTGCAACGTTGACCACCGAATGGTGACTCAACTATCTAGTCTAGTACTCATATAGTACACGCATTTCAGAGCAAGTTGCCTAAGTGCATGCGGCAGCCACGCCGCGTACCAGGTACGCGGCTTATATGATGTCGTACGTTACGCAGCGACACAGCATTTATTATGTTCTGAATCATCACCCGATGCCAGCTTGCCGTTCTTCCGAGTCCAGCACTGAACTTTTGAGCGTGTCTCCGACGAACCACCTTGATTCACGGTTACAGCAGTTACAGCAGGAACGGGCATTAACGTATCTACGCTCCGAAATTTCTGGGGAAAATCGTAGGATTGGACAATGTTTACAGCTCTTGTTCCAATTCACTTGCTCCGACGGTTACTACTCTCCTCGCTAGGCTCATAATAAACGACGTGCCAGCTTCCCGGTGATTCCCTATCGTCGGCAGCTGTAGCCAATCAGTGATCTGTTTTGTCGAAACTTAGCTCGTCCCTGTCTAGTCTTTATCATAAGGAATGGACTCATCCACCCGGTAGGCTCAAATTACGAAAGCAGTCAGATTCCTCCGCCAGCGGCGTGCGGCTCTGGGCATGTGGCGTCATGACATTTCTCGGGACGCTTGGAGTGCACTTTTTCAATATAAGCCCAAGGTTGTAGAGTGACGGTGGTACTACCTCCCCGTAAATAATGACCGTCATGATTTCTTTATTTATATTCTTGCTTTCACTATTCGCTATTTCTGACGCATTGACGATACCATCGTTTATAACCAGAACCACTGTCACACCGTCAAATGTGCTTGGTCCTGTGAGCCAACTTAACATCACGAATAGCTATATTGCGCCAGATGGGTTTGGCCGATCGTAAGTCCGCACCCATTGCTCTTCAATACATTCCTGAGTGTCATGCAGAGCCACCGTTGTCAATGGTTTATTTCCTGCACCATTGATCAAAGCTGAAAAGGTTAGTGCGACGATAATATTCGTTTCATTTATTCAGGCCAAAATATCTAGAACGACCAACTTACTATCCAAGTCTCGAATGAACTGACAGACGATACTATGAATCTGGAAACCAGTATCGTGGGTGACTAAGTATCACATTTCGCGAGCAGTGTCTTACACGCTTCCCAAAGCATTGGCACGGAATATTTCAGCAACAAACAAATTGGGCTGATGGTGTTTCTTGGGTTACCCAGTGCCCGATTCGTCAGCAGCAGACATTCCAGTACAAATTTAATGTTAGCACTCAAACTGGAACATACTGGTACCATTCGCACTATGCGACCCAGTATTGTGATGGACTCCGAGGACCGTTGGTCATTTATGATCCTGAGGACCCTCTGGCATACTTATACGATGTCGATAATGGTATGTCATGATTGTGCTTCTGAATGTGTCTTACCTCGAACGCTTCGAATAGAACACACAGTTATCACTCTCTCGGATTGGTAAACATTCTCGCAATCGTAAATATATTGGGCTTACCGAGGTCTAGGTACCACACACCGTCTCCTGAACTCGCCAAAACCCTCGGAGTAGTACATCCACAGTCTACTCTAATCAACGGCCTTGGACGCTATCTTGGTGGTCCACCCTCCCCGCTCGCCGTCGTCAATGTGGACCAGGGGCTACGCTATCGCTTCCGCGTGGTCGCCATGTCCTGTGCTTCTGCATTCGACTTTTCCATCGACGGTCATCGGATGACAATCATCGAAGTCGATGGGAATGAAGTGGAACCTGTCGAGGTTGACTCGATACCTATCCTTGCCGGTCAACGGTACTCCGTGGTCGTAATGGCAGACCAACCTATTGGCAATTATTGGATCCGCGCTTTGAGCGACGAACCAGGAGCCACATTTGAAGGCGGTCAACATATGGCCATCTTGCGATATGATGGAGCGCCGGGACAGGATCCTACGTCGGCACCTGGCCCGTACGAGATCTTGTTTGATGAAGGCCAACTTCATCCACTAATAGATCCGTCTGCTCCTGGGACACCTGAAATCGGAAAGGCAGACGTAAACCTTCAACTTGTGGCTGGATTCAACCCGTTGACTACAACAGGGCGACCGTTTATGTTCAACAACGCGTCCTTCAGCGACCCTTCCGTTCCTGTCCTTCTACAGATCCTCAGCGGAGCAAGACACGCCACAGAATTGTTGCCCAGCGGGAGTGTCTTCGAGCTGCCTCGGAACAAAGTTATTGAGATAAATTTCCCTAACCCGCTTGGTGCTCCCGGTGGCCCCGTGAGTTTCATGTATGTGTTTTGTCTTTTCAAACTAAGCCGTGTCTTGATAGCATCCTATACATTTGCATGGGGTACGTGATTCTGTCACTCTGAACGTGAGCAACTAACCTTGCTTCACAGCACGCGTTTTCCGTTGTGAGGGTTGCCGGTAGTAATGCCCCCAACTTCGTGAACCCTGTTCGGCGAGATGTCGTATCCCTTGGCATTGACCCTGTGGACAATGTCACTATCCGTTTCAAGACCGATAATCCGGGACCATGGTTCATTCACTGGTAAGCACAACGTCTTCCAGGAGACCGTGAACTTACATGTTTGTGTCTAGCCACATAGACTGGCATCTCAACCTGTTCGTTCGGTTTAAATTCGACCGACTTCACTGTAATTTTGACTCCCGTTTCTAGTGGACTTGGTGCGGTGATGGCAGAAGCGACAAAGGATATTCCTCAGGAACCGGTACCCGGTACGTCATATCATGGCTCCTGCAAGGACCAATCTGCAGAGACTGAAGTTCCTCATGTAGCTGAATGGAATCAACTATGTCAATCTTGAGGACACCAACGACAGACTGAACTCTTGAACCAGGCTTCGTCTTCCGTATCTTGGACAATCTTGTGGTGCTTGTCCTTCTGTAACCATTTGCCTTTTAGTGCGACGAACTAGTATTGTTTATTATTTATGTTTACCTGGTTCATATTGAAATTACACTATTTATTCAGCTCAAGCCGTGACGGGAATATCAGCCTTGGAGGGTTCAATTTTGTCGCTAATCTTCATTTAATCTGAGCCGGGACGGCACCACCAACATGCCAACGAGAGAACATTAGGCACGAATGAAGTATCCAAGCGCAGTACGATGGGAAGAGGGTATGAGGCATTGAGAGGACGAGACGCCTGATATATCTAGGTACGGGAAGCTGAAGCTGGAATTGTGTGTACGCACGCAGACGAGTCGGCTGCGGAGCGGTTTGCTTGGTTATCCGCCATAGTGATACTCGTAGGAATCAATGCTCCATTCGGCTCTGATTACCCCGCAAAGAGCGCCGCTGGGGACTATGTTGACCAGGACCAGGAGCTTACTTCGGAGGACGCGCAAGACATTCACACCATGCTGGCAATCACAGGGAACAGCGGGAGGGCGACCAAGATTGGCGCTGCTTCTGACTCAGAAGCTGAATGGATATGGCGACGTCAAAGCAGCCACGAACCGCCGTCGCGAAAAAAATCCGGAAGATCAGAGGCGATGCAAAGACGGAGACCGGTGTAAAGGATGTAGATCTCGAGGCAGACGACGAACGAATTCCCCAGGCAGCGTCCGGCACGAAAAGGAGACCGCGACACACTAGTGCCGTAGTAATGCGGATGACGTTCGAGATGATGTACTAGCTAAACGCCCTGAGGAATGCGCCTGCTCACGATTTGCTAGGAGTCCGAGTCTTGTTCGTGACTCGGACAATCCGCTGAGTGTTGTGAAGGGGAACATTCACTGCTGAGGACAAACTTGAATGCGCACGAGTTCTAATAGGTGAATGGCCGCAACGGGAAGGAAAGAGAAAAGAGGCGGGGCACTGGGGGAAATTTTTTGATCCCTGAAAGCCTGACCTTCGTTCGGATTCGGGATCTGAGAGATAGACGAAAGCTGGACTTCGATTCGACGAAGAACCGAAAAGACGGGAGACGTACTATACGCTGTTGTCAATGACTGATTGGCTCGGAATAATATGTATTAGTAGGACGTGGATGAGGAACAAAGGAAATGACATAGTGAAAGACAAAAGCACGCATGAGCGTGAAACCCGTAACTCGCTCGGAAGCATCGAGACCTACGTCGCTGACTTGTTACAGGGTTCACGCATTCAAGCAATCTAACAGTGGCGAACACGTCCCTCAGCGCTCGCCGGCTATTCACCCACTTTACAGACGAAACCTTCGGACATCTACCTTACTCGCCATCTCGCTTCCTCAAGTACATTATCCATAAGTTCTGCGTCGGTTCACGGTTGGCATTGTTTCTCCCTCAGAGGTGCATACGTCGGGGGAGGCGGGATAGGAGGCTTTCGGTCACAAACGTGAGACGACATGCGAGGCTCGGATGTGAACAATCTCCTTCCCGCGGACTGTCGAAAAACTCACAGAGTGGTAGGGCGGTGGAGGCACATGAACCGTGTCCTCTCCACTAGCACATCGACCTTGCTGTTGCCGCTGTGTTTGTATTTGGGCTGGGGATGAGCTCTGTCGTCTTTCCACATCTTCAGCTGTCGTATTTTCCTTGTCTGTAGAGATGCAGACCACGACCAAGGCAAAAAGCAGTAGTATGCCAAATATGATCCCTGTAACGAACTTTTTGAGTATCTGAATTACGTCTGCAAATAAGTGCGAGTTGAAACGAGACAAACAGAGGGCGATCATGGGGGCGGAATTGAGCGCGCTGAGTTTGCTGTTGGATTTATGGGTGGGCTTGATCCCGCCCGGAACCACAAACTGGGCGAATACACCTCGTGGGGGGATGATGACTATGATGACGAGTAAGATAAGAGTCTGCGGAGAGGGGTGCATCTCTGGTAATCTGGATGACGGTTGGATGCGAAGCAACCGGTGCTCCCCTATCCAACTCCTTTCCGACTCAGTGTGTTATCCTGCTGTTACAAACACAATTGGCAACGGCGATAGAATTGTGCTGACAAATGGATGTTAGGGACTAAATAGTATTAACCTATGATTGAATCAATGAGCAATGTTTGGGGCCAAGGTGATAGATACAAAAATTTATGTCCACTCCGGAGATGAGGCAAGGCGCCAAACATGAAATGGTAAATTTTTTGAACTCACTGATCGACGATATGGATCACCAGTCACCCATCGACGAGAATTTCGTCTGTTTCCTGCGAGAGCGCACAGTGCAAGTATTGAAAGATTCGGCGGGGGCTGGCGAAAAATCTGCAAATGCGCGTCACATGTGCCAGTCATCGGTACTCCGAATGTTTTCCAATCTGTACGGCATCTGAGGATCATGTACTTTGTGCGCGCTGCTGGCAGGTGGGCTATGTTAGGGTAGGTCGTGTCGTCTGTAGAAGAGAAAAGGTCAACGAGACACCTGTGGCTGGACTACGTCACTACGCGGAAATCGGATCATTTTGCCTTCTTGCATGTCATTCATGGCGACTCGGACCTCCGTGCTTCTTCTAAGACCGTCTATCTCGCGCATCGCACTCAGGCTAAGAAATGGACGTGCCGTCGTAGCGCTGGCGCCCCGCTCTCTCCTTCCTCAGCTTGCCGGAAACCAGCTAGAGCGGAGACTGCCTGATGTACGCGGCTATGCCTCTCACCCTCCTCCTGGTGGTATGGGTGGTGGAGGTATCCCAAATTTTTTGTTCCAGCAACCTCGTCAAAAGGGAGAAACGTTGAAAGAATACGTCAGTGAGGGGCGTGCGGCTCGGGTCGTGATGTTGCTCATGCCCTCCCTCTGTAGAGCGTCGACCTGACAGAAATGGCGCGTAATGGCAAGCTTGATCCAACCATTGGACGAGACGAAGGTACGTGTCAGTCTAGTCTGCTTTTTTTTATCGTACTCATGCGTAGAACTCGCAGAAATTCGCCGGACGATCCAGAGTGAGTTAGTTTTGGTTCGAGGTCTGCTAGCTTTCTCATACTTTCAAGTTCTATCGCGGAGAACAAAGTCCAACCCCGTCGTGCGTACGCTACTTGCTCGTCAGGACATCCTCACTCAATATCATTTCAGCTCATTGGGCCCCCCGGTGTGGGAAAGACAGCAATCCTCGAAGGTCTTGCGAGTCGTATAGTAGCTAAAGAAGTGCCAGAGGTACGTTCACGGTAAACTAATCCCGGTATAAGTCGCGCTCCATCATATTGCAAGTCCCTTCAAGACAAGCGAGTACTGTCCTTGGACCTTTCTGCTGTCATGGCAGGCTCTGGCATTAGAGGTCAGTTTGAAGAAAAGTTCAAGGCGCTCATCAAAGATATAGAAGATGAAGTAAGTGGTCTAGGGTCCAAGTTTTCTTTGATTGATTCATGATACGTGTAATCAGGCTGGTGGTATCATCTGTTTCATCGATGAAGTCCGTGAGTGTCTCTGTATGCACGCCATTGTGTACATGAGGTCCTACATTGAGTTCAGATACCCTCTTTAACCTCGGCAAGGCGGAGGGTAGTGTTGATGCAGGGCAAATGATCAAACCTGCTCTTGCACGTGGCTTACAACTTGTCGGGGCCACTACGCGTGAGTTGCCAGTCATCTTCCACCTCCTCTTCCCTGATCATTCTACGTAGCCGACGAATACAGAAAAACGATCGGAAAAGATGCAGCTCTCGAGAGGCGATTCCAGCCTGTACAAATCCAAGAACCCACGGTAGAAGCTACAATTTCAATCCTCCGCGGCTTGAAGTCGAAGTATGAAGTACACCATGGTGTTGAAATCGCGGATAGCGCATTAGTGACGGGTGCGCCTTGATCTCGCCATTTATTCATTTTTGACCTTGAGTTTCGTCTCAGCTGCGGTATATGGCGCACGATACATATCTGATCGGTTCCTTCCGGATAAGCAATCGACCTTGTGGATGAAGCCGCATCTGCTCTGCGCCTCGCCCAGGAATCTAAACCTGATGAGCTCGAGGCTCTTGATAGAGAGATAATGACAGTACAGATCGAACTTGAAAGTCTCAAAAACGAAATTGACGTCTTCAGCGTAGAAAGGCGGACAAAGCTTGAAAGTGATCTTCGCTTAAAACGGGAGAAAGCACAAGAGTTAACTGCTATATGGCAAAACGGTACGAGCTTCAAGAATTTATTCTTCCACTGGCATCCATAAAAATTGATTTAACAGAGCGTGCTCGGCTTGACCGTATTAAGGATCTCAAGAAGCGCCTTGAAGATGCGAAGCATGACCTCGAGGTTGCGCAGCGACAGGGTCAATATGAGAAGGCATCCCAACTTCGCTTTGGTACTATTCCAGATCTGGAGCGCCAGCTTCCCAAAGACGGTGAACTGAAAGAGGACGACGCGGAAAGCCCCCTTGCGATGCTTCACGATAGAGTCACAAGTAACGATATATCACGAGTTGTTGCCAAAGCCACAGGTATTCCAGTTCAGAACCTGCTCCGGGGTGAACGTGAAAAGCTTGTTCATGTCAGTCACGACTTTTTTTTTTTTTTGGTAACGTAAGTGATGATTCATGTGCTTTAGATGGAAGACGCCCTGAGACGGCGCGTTGTCGGACAAGATCATGTGGTGTCAGCTATCAGCGACGCAGTGCGAATCTCGAAGGCTGGTCTACAGGCGCCGAATCGGCCAGTAGCATCCTTCTTGTTCCTTGGACCCACTGGTGTTGGCAAGGTATGTTTCCACGCATGAGGCCATTTCTGAACGTTGTTCTCACTTACATCTCAGACCGAGCTCTCGAAAGCTCTTGCGGCGTTTTTGTTCAATGACGAACAGCGCGGGCTGTAGGTCTACAGTTGCCGACGAGTTATTGGTCTGATAGTAACTTTCTTGAAGGATTAATATTAACATGTCGGAGGTAAACTATGCGTTTGGAGGCGACATAGCATCTGAGGGTCCATTTTTACAGTACCACGATCGACACACCATATCACGCCTGATTGGCGCCGCTCCTGGATATGTTGGGTTTGAGGAGGGCGGTGCGTGTGCCTTGCTTTTGATCACGTACCATTTGACACCCATATAACAACCTGCAGGACAGTTGACAGAAGCAGTTCGAAGAAAACCCTATGGTACACCCCGATACTTTAATAGCCCATCAATTTGTCTTACCGTTTTGGAAAGCCGTGATACTTCTAGATGAACTTGAAAAGGCTCACAAGGTTGCACTTCCTGTACCTGATTGATCGTCCTCGGCTAATCATGATCGACAGGACGTTGCGATGATTCTTCTCCAGGTTCTGGACGAAGGAAGTCTAACTGATAGCCAAGGCCGTAGAGTGGACTTCAAGGTCCGTCACCTGTTTGCATCGAGTTGCTGACATTGCCCGATTCACGTCGTTGATGCTACTCGACTGATCAGAATACCATTATATGTCTAACTAGTAACCTGGGTAGTGACATACTTGCAGAATCTTCCTCCTGCGATGTCAATGGTATCGTCACTGAGGCAGCCAAAACCGAGGTATTGGGCCGGACATCGGAATACTTCCCTCCAGAACTACTCAACCGCCTGGATGCGATGCTAGTGTTCAATAAACTCTCACGAAGTGCTATCTTGGATGTCGTGGGTCTCCGGTTGGACGACGTCGCAGAGCGATTGAAAGACAGACGGATTACACTTGACATAGACGACGCCGCTCGGGAGTGGTTGGTGGCGAAGGGGTACTCAGAAGTGTATGGTGCGCGTGCAATTGCACGAGTAGTACGTGCGGAGGTGTTATTCCCGCTTGCGCAAAAACTGCTTCGAGGCACGATACGGTACGTGTTTCTTAGTTCGACGTGCAGCGATCGATAACTAACAGGATTCCTACGCGTTTCATTACATTCTTGTTCATAGTGATGGCGACACCGTGCATATTAGTGTGACGGATGACAGAGAAAGGCTGGACATTCGGGACAACCATTCCGCAGACTCGGAGGAAATGGCGTCGCGTCCTGCCAGTGATCCTGCGGATGTGGCAGTTGCATGACAGACTGCTTTTTATATAAATTACACGCTGCGTTTGTAGCCCTACTTCTACTTTCCCCTACTTAGTGACGTCAAAGGTGACTAGTAGCCGGTGGGGATAACAGGGCTAAGCCAACTGCGATACGGGAATGTCCGTAAGCGTTATTAACGCTGCCTGCGGGTCGATGAGAAGCTCCTCCCGGCACTCCTCAGCTTTCGCCCATCCGTGTGTGCTTGTCCAGCGAGCCATCCGCAAGCCGCAGCACCAACTCGCCTTCAGCCTATACACGGATGAGCCTCAACGGGCCTCCTCAGAAATGGGGGGCCATACCCTCGATATTGGCGCTCGCACCTCTCTTCTTGGCTTTGCCGTTCTGCACGCTGTACCGCCAATTCTGTGAGTCTACTAGGATCTTTTTCAAGCCTTGTGTGAGACAAGTGCTGACGTGTTTTCTTGTTCTCGACTAGCTTTGCCTACACCAAACGTCCAACCGTAGGTCACCGACATATTTGGTCAACAGCCTGCTCATGCATATATAACCACGTCACCTTTCTAGGTATGACCCGCAAACTGGACTACCCCATCCTTCCGAAGCCACCATCCTCTCTTATGCCAAATTCCTTTCGGAAGACATTGGATACCGCACTCCTGGAACACGAGAACATGCAGAGGCGGACGCATGGATGGTTTCCAAGGCAGAGGAGATCCGGCAGTTGTGTCAGGAGGTCGTGAACAACGAAATAGGTCGGAAACTGGAGTGCGAGGTTTGGAGACAAGAAGGTAGTGGAAGTCACCGGTACGTCTGCAGGGAAATCCTTGCTCGGATGACTGATCACTTATATTCATCTCAATCCACAACGGTCCCCCCGCGTCGACTCTATTTTTATCTTTAGGTTTGACATGATGAACACGCGACTTTACAAGACTTATGTCAACCTCTCCAACATCATTATCCGTATATCCGACGGAACTGAGCGCGGTAAGGCGTCTGCGGTGCTAATCAATGCACATGTCGACAGCACACTTCCAAGTCCGGGAGCTACAGATGATGGGCTCGCCGTGGGTGTGATGCTTGAATGCGCAAGAGTACTTGTGGAAACAAAAGGATGGGAACCAACTTACTCGATCATATTTTGTGCGTACGATGCATCGCTTGTTCTCGTCTGTTCATTCTAAAAGATGTATCATCCCCCTAACAGTGTTCAATAACGCGGAAGAGTCTTTGCAAGACGGTTCGCATCTGTTCACAACTCAACACCCTGTTGCGCACACGTTAGGTTCTCTTGGCATGCGTTTCGCGAAGGATATCTAACTATGGCTTCTTGCTAGTGTGCGGGCGGTGTTGAATCTGGAAGGTGTGCCGCAGTCATTTATATTATCAGGTCACAGTCTCACTAACGTGAAATGGGTTAGCTGCTGGTACCACTGGCCCTGAATTATTGTTTCAGGCCACGTCGGAGGAAATGATTGAAGCGTATTCTCATGTGCCTAGGTACGTCGCATGGTGCCAAGTACCTCAGCTGATTTGATTGCAAACGACTTAGACCCTATGGGACAATATATGCCAACGAGATTTTCAGCTCAGGGGTTCTACTATCAGAGTATGTGACTTCGTGTTGACATCAAATATCCGCCTTCTGACAAAGACTTCTGGACAGTACCGACTTCAGACAGTTTGAGTATTATTTGAATGTCACCGGATTAGATGTGAGTTGGTTTGTTTTTGGATTCATCCGATGTCAACTTTCGCCACAACTGACTTTGATGACACAGATGGCTATTGTTGGAAACAGCTATATGTACCATATGCGTGGGGTATGATTGCTCGAATTTTCACTATTGGCTGGGTCTCAGGTGTATCTCACCCAGGACCTGGTCGAAAACATACAACCCGGAGTCGCACAACACATGGCCGAGAATTCCCTGGCGTTGCTACGTTTCCTATCTTCCGAAAAATCACCAATACCTCGCTTAGAGCATGGTTTTGCCCGCCCGCGCACTGTCTTTTTCACCAATCTCGGCTTTTTTTTCACCTATTCATTCGCAATAGCCAAGGTCATGTATGTGACGCTATTTGCTGCCTCTCTCTTCCTCGTTCGGTCTACCGGGGTTCAGCGAGTATGGACCGGTCTGGGAGCGGTGGTTTCTGCATTCGGAGGAGCTTTGATTGCAGTGAATGGGCTCGCGTTTATAATGACAAACGTCCTCCACAAGGGTATGAGCTGGTTTAGGGCAGAATACTTTCCAGTCATCTTGTACTGCCCAGCGGCAGTCGTTGGTGCGTGATTAAAGCCACGGTCTTGCCTGAGAAGTTATCTGATTTCCCTTTGGACAGGCGCATTGATCACCCAGCTGCCTTTTACCGGCACCAGTTCCGAACAAACACTTGAAAAGCCCATCTTGGCAGCGTTATTGCTCTTTCAGTCAGGCCTTGCTGCCGTGGGCCAGCTCTTCAACATTGGTTCCAGTGCCGCGCCTTTTCTTGGCGCGACGGGCATGTTTGCTGCTCTCAGTGTGGATGCACTTCTGACACGGAACCGGAGGGTACCGTACGTCGGAACTAAGGTGAATGGGAACGGCGTAGATAAGGCAGCAAAAAAACGTGTTCTTGGTATCTCGATGCATTCACACGTGTCGCTTTTGACGTATGCCATTGCGATGGCCATCCCGCTCACAACGGGTGCGCAGCTGTTGGCTGCGACACTGGTGGTATTTGTTCCCTTGGTATGGACATACTTCCTTTGTATGCTCTTCCGTCTTACTCATTCGTGGACTATTAGACAGGCCGCATTGGCGGAGATGCACCCAGCGAATTCATCATTGCATCAATTGTTGCGGTAATTGGCGCGTTCACGATATCTTTTGGTGTTCCTTTTGCACATCGGTTTGGGCCGGCAGCGCTCCGACGTGCGTTGATCTTTGCGATACTGGCACTTGGAGTCGTTATGGCAGTCTTTTACGATCAAGCACCGTTTGACCAGAAACATCAGAAGAGACTCTTCGTGGTTCACATGGAAGATGTAAGTTTTGTTCTCATTTTTGGTGTGCTCTCGTACTGTATCCTGGGTTACATACTTGTTATCTTCTCGACCGATGGACCAAGTACCACGATCAATACTGCGCGAGGAGTGCGGTATTTTCGTTACTGCAGTTTTCTCCTTTACATTTGACGCATTGCATTTGCTGACGCCCCCCTTATATGAACAGTTGGTCACTCAGGAACAACATTTGCATATTGCGGCCGCCGATGGCGCTCCAGGATTTGATGGCCTGGTTCATGACATTGCGGACCAGTTCGGCGCAGATAGCACTCCCCCGAAAGCAATTATGATGGACGATTACAACAATGACTGGAATACGCTCTATCCTTTCTCCGCTGTGCGTAATCTCCCATCTGTTCAGTCCTATTAAAATGACTCTTAAACAGTTCCTTTCCCCATTCAAAATCGATCTCCCGCTGAACCATGCTTATGATGCCCCATGGCCGAAAGAGGATCGGTTCGGTGTTACCGCCGTCAATGATACCATTGATGCGCAAGCGAATACAAGAACGCTCACTATCAAAATCTATCACCCGGAGATCATCTGGACAGGTGAGGTGGGACTTCGTTTTCAATCATGTGCTCGCTGACATCTGCCTGTGCCCCCAGTTATCGCCTTTGATGCTCACGTTCTCGAATGGACGTTAGATGATAATCCCCCAAACGAGTTTGTACGCCACCATATCAAAGAGGCATCCTTTTACGGAACAGATACCTGGTCCGTGACGATGACAATCAAGCTTCCCACATCAGTGGACGGGGAAGGCGCGACAACTCACATGGGCACGTCGCTCAAGATTGATTTTGTGGGCATTCAAGAGAAGCGGATGTGGCCTGGTAAGAAGGCGGAATCGGACGGCAGTCAGGCGATGAAGCTCTTTGAGGAGTTCGACGCGTGGATCGAGGAGAAGACAGGGGGGACGGTAGACGCCATGCTGCTCGGATGTGTCCGCGGTGAGACTATTATTTAAAACTACAGCCGGAATTGCTCGTCGGAGCATTGTAATTAGAAGGATGACCTGTATGTGATGTCATTGACATGAGGCACGTGTTGACCGCAGGCTGCGATGAATGTATCGAGGATAAGCGCTAAGCGCCATATCCGCTCATCTGACACTCGGATACTACCCCTCACAGGAAGAGATACTCAACTGCGACTATAGCCGCACCCTGATGATAAGGATCCGGAGTCATTAACGGCTTCGGCCTCGACTTGGCGCATCCGTGTCGCCATCGTCCCCACGGTTTTCAAGATGCTGTAGTATGAAGGGACTGGAACATACGCAGGAATATCGGACGGAGCCTAGAATATTTCCTTTCGATGTCGCTCGCTGTGACAGGAGAGCATCGACGCGTAAATACATTATGCATATGCAACAGCGCACTGGAAGTGAGTCAGGTGATTACAGGTAGGTGCCTGATTGAGGCGATGCGCGCGAAGCACTGATGCAGTAGCATTCGAAGGTCGTGGTTACTAGTAGCCAGCAGAGCTCTCAGCTCATCGTCGCGGACCCGGGCAGTAGGGACGCATGGAATATCTATTGGAATGATGGAATCTCCGGTGAATGAAAGACGGTACGGGCAACAGCATGAAAGTGCTGGGAATCGAGTACTAATAGTAAGACAGGAGACACTAGTGAGAAATCGGTATGTATTGTATTTATCTGGTACTTCCGTTATACAATAGATGTCATAGGGTGTAACGTCAGACCATACTGACTTTCTCTGTCTTAGCCCCCTTTGTGTCTTGAGCTTGGACAGGAATCGGAGCGGGGTATACTTGTGGTTGAGGTGGTACCGCTGTACTATACACAGTCATGGGATATTGTGCAGGGCCCGATAGAGGAATGTTGTAGATCTCCGTGACCGAAATCAGTAAGACACCCCGGCCATGCATCGCAGCAATTACGACTATAGAAGCTAAGAAGATCCCATAAAAAAGAACTTGATGAAATGTTTAGGACAAATAAAGAAGGGAACAGGATCTTGGGCTCACGAATGGTAAAGCTTGCCCACGAAAGGGCCTCGACCGCCTGCATCTCTTGACATGATCGAACGACTACAGCGATGGCCATCAAGGACAGCACATTAAAATGAATGTGGTACGTACAGTCTGACTCAAAATTGAAATAAGGCTCGCACCCATTGTAGAAGGTGTCCACAGACCAAATGTGCGTTTCGGCCCCACTGAGAGCCCAGAGGACCGCGAGGATAACTGTGATACAATAAGCAATGGCTCTGCATCATGAATCGACAAGGCGAGCATTACCAGTCCAGGCCAGTTCAAGAGCAACCACGGGCGTAAAGGACCCAGGACGAAATAAGCCGAGCACAAACCTGCACTCACGAATCAGCTTTTCCAAAGAGCAGCTCCCAGTGACTGCTCACATGATAGGCAACAACACCAGAGATAACCCCCCAGCGACAATACCAAAAACGCTCCATGTGCCGAAACTGAAAATTAGGACCACGATATCACCGAGCACAAGCTCTATCTTGTGGTCATATAGATGTGCAGAGAGTGCTAGTGTAACCAACGAGATGAGCGTGAGGATTCCTGGACCGTGCGGTGGTAAGATTACTAGGTAACTGGGCCTCGTATTGATGTTAGTTACCTAGAATGCATTGGCGGAAAAGTTGGATGCCACGCATCGTCGAATGGATAAAATGATAGGAAAGGGATGGGGAGAAAAGCCGGGGCTCTTGGTCTTTTATCCTCTTTGACAGATGGGGGCGCGAGACCATGCAGAATAGACTGGGTCGCAAAGTCAATAGATCCAGGCAGCAGTTTCACTTGCCTCCCCCATTCTAACCTGTGCACATGGCTGCCCATTTAATATTCAATATTCAGTACTTCAGTGGTCAAATGCCCAACTTGAACTTACACGGCACTTACTGCTCGCGGGCATGCAAAGGGGACGTACCACGTCAAAGAACGTGTGGCTTCGGGACAAGATCCGGAGCAGTGCACATTGGCAGGACCGGGAAATGGTGGCACCCAATCCACTTCGCCATATTCGCCCCAATGCTGAGCCCATGGAAATAACCAACCGACCTTCCGTATCTGGGTATTTCCGACAGGCCTGGAGCTATCGCAGCCCTCCAGCGCCGAATACAGCTCTTCAGCCATGGCATCCCTAATCCCAGGGTTGACTGGGGAGACACATGACCCGTTGATGCTGTTCACCGTGGCCGACCCGGGCGTGACGGCCGTAGTGGGAAAGGCTATAAAATTGATGATGTATATATTTAATAATTGTACCCGTCCAAGTCCGAGTCTCTGGGTAGACTCGTGCGCGTGACCAGTCATAGAACAACAACAACAAAAAGAAATAAGAAGGCACATTACTGCAGCTCCTCTCCATGCATGACGGAGACCTTCTGAGAAACGAACTACTTCACTAAGGCTCGCACAAGCCGCCCAATACAACCTAATACTGCACGACGAATCTAACTGGCAGCAAGTCCATGTTATTCGCTCCTGAATGAGCGAGTGGACCCTCCTTGAGATGGTCTTAGCTACTATGCGACCCTTACTGCTGGTTCACCGTATCACACCGCCTTCTCTCTTGTGGTCCCTCTGCCTTGGCCTCTCGAGACCACTCCTTGCTATTCTTGTCCGTGTTCTGGTGAAGGGTCCCCGCCCGCAGGGACGCCTGCTCCTGTTTCAAGCTTTCGAGGGCACACTGACACCAACACGATGTTCCTGCGGTCTGTCTGTCGCAGAGGTGATCCTTTGCCACGTTTGCAACATCCATTTCTCTGCAAACGAAAGGGTGGTCGAAATAGACTCGCCGCCTGTTGAGGTTTTATCTACTCCTTGCCCCCACAAGGTCTCCGCCCTTTTGCTTCAATAACGATCGGGAGAGTGAATGTGAACACCACTCCGTTCGAGGAGAGAGTAGCAAACGAGTCCTCGCGTCCGGCAAGTTTCTTGATCGCAGGACCATGGAGAGCTTGGATTGGTCGATATACCATTAAAATACCAGGTGGAAACGAATTGGGACGGAAACCACATACAAATGTCAGCATAAAATGTCAGCATACATCACATTATGTACAACCATTCGTACTTGAACTTCGAAATTCCACCATTCTATGTACACGGCGTCCAGTGACAAAGAGACATACCACTGCCTTTGCCTAGAAAGTATCGCTATTTGGTACACACAACTTAAAACTTGAGAAAGAAGCTGACCAACAACGAAATATCGCGGGTCTGGATCTTGCTGGGTAATGATTGATCCCATACGAGGAAGAATCCGAACATGCGTCGCCGACTTCGAGCAAGCCAGGATTTGCACTGCGGACGGTTGATTCGTAAAGGCCGAACGCCATCCAACCACGCTATCTAAGCCTGCCCTTGATAGACGTATCGATGTCGAAAGAGCCCTCTAACTACCGCCGTAGGTTTGAGTAACTTAAAAGCCCGTCAGCAGACCGGTACGGCACAAACAAGCGAGCTCAACACTCACGCGTCCTCGGCATTGCCTGCAATTGCGCGGTGGAGGGCCATCCAGTGGTTCTCCTTGTCGACGAGGTTGGAGGGCTGTACGAGCAGTATGGGTGCATACTCCAAGCTCGCAGGTTCCGTGAACGCACATGCGAGATGCAATATGGTGCGACCGAGCTGGTCGAATGCGTTGACTTCGTGCGCTAGCGCGATGTTCTTGCTTGTCCAGCATTTACTAGCTCTCGCACTCTGACCGGCTCGAAACCAGTTGAGCGGGACCGCTCAACTTGACCTAATGACTGGGCGGGCGTCCTCAAAAGCGCTAATCGAACCGGATTGCGGGCTTCCTTGTCCGGGTGCTAAAGCTAAAGAACGGGAGTCTGGCCTGCGAAAGATCGATCGAGCAACGTGACCGTGATACGTACGAGCTCCTTGAACCGACTCCTCCGACCGATCCAAAAACGTACCATGAACTCATCAAACCTGGAACCATCTTCGAAATCGACCGAATCCAGGAGGATGGTTCGATAGAGACCATCTTGGTCGTCCCGTTTAGCTGCAAGCGATGCAGAAATCTCAAACAGGTTTGCTCACGCTTGTGGCTGGCTTGTGCGCGACGCAGGAAAGCTGGATAGACTCAATATGCGATCCTATCCAGCAAAGTTCCCTGGTCCCAAACACTCCAAGTCATCGACCTGTATGGTCTGGATACAGAATAATGTTTCGTCCGATTCTTCTCCCCTTATCGTTCAGCAGACTGTTTCTGGACGAGCTCTGCGCGCCAGACAGACGGACAGCACCGTCGATATCGCAGCCTTCACTCACAAATGGAGCACCAATAACTCCTGGATCTAAACGTTCTCGGAGCTATGACTCTGACTATGCACCACCAAAGAGGAAGCCTCTTACATCGGGTAACATACCCGCGCAAAAGTGAAGGGGCCATCCGCTCCGAGTCCCCACGGTCGAACCAGCTGAGGAGACGGACATGGAGAACTCAGAGTCTATGCGAGCGGCGTCCGTACAAGATTCAACTTATAGGGAAAGTGCCCTGCGATGGACGTTTGTGAGGAACTTACACAGTCGAGATAAGGAGTCGTTGCAGGGCCCGGAGGATGTGCGCTCTGAATCTACACAGCCCAACACTCTGACTCCGCGAGTTTGGACCAAAGTGAGGAACACTACCAAGCCGCAATTCAACTCAGACTGATGCCATTTTCTTTAGTCACTTGATACTCTTTTGACAGTATTCCCGGAGCTCGGGAAAACAACCGTGGGGTTTTCTTGGTTTCAGTCCGAAATCCCCATACTCTTGCTCGATACTGGTCGCGCCCGAGGCCGTTGGACAAACTCTACCACATTGGATATTGACCTGTGAGCGTTCCTCTTTATTCTCAAACTAGCAGTACGCTCGTTTAAGAATATTTATCATGTTATAACTTCAAGCTCGGGTTCAGCGCCGAACCCCCTATAGGAGACTCTGTCCAATTTCAAACCCATTCCCACTCGGCTGCTCCGCACATGGTACTATTGAGGCTTTGTTCGATAAAAGATGCGCGTTGACCTACCAATGTACAAAGTCTGCAATATCTGAGACTGCTGTTTAAAGCTGTAGAGCCCGAATTGCTTGTTGGAGCGTTGTAATTCCGGTATGTAATGACATTGGCATGAGGCACGTGTTGACCGCAGACTGTGACGGATGTATTGATGATGATCGCCATGTCCACTTATCTGGCACTCGGACATCAATGCATCACCTCTCACATGAAGAGATACTGACCACGACTTCAAGCCACATCCCGATGATAAAGATCCGGAGCCGTTAACGGCTTCGACCTCGACTTGGCGTATCCGTATCTATGTGAGATTGATTCGGTTCTTCGGAGTAGACCTCCTTCTCGGTAGGATAACAACCCGCTTCGCATCACTGCTTCGAAGGTGTAGCTGTCGAGGAAAGGGAGGATCGATTTTACTGGGGTGACACAGTCTCGCTCCTATCGTCTGTCTCCTTGGCCTTTGCTGTGACTCGGCGAGCTCTGGGTCGGCATCTGCGAAATCATGGGTGAACTCGACCGTGGCTCTTACCCGATTCAGGATCAGAGTGCGTGGACTCCGATGCCGTGAAGATCGGTTGAACATGTTGATTCTGGAATAGCTTATTGTAGGTTGCTATTGGAGAATGATTCTCATCAGCAATCGTTTCATCAAAAAGCAGGACACATTACTGGTGTTCCGGGAGCACTCGTGGATCTGTCATCGCAATTCAGATCAGGTGTTGATTTTTCTTTAGTTTTTGGTGGTGTTGGCTGACATCAGAAAGTGATTCAAAAAATGCAGTCCACGAGGTGTGTGCTCACGTACCCAATAAGCCTTTCTTGATCGTCTTCCCCGTCTAATGGAGAGCGAAACATACTCGCAGACCTAGTAACGGTGCCTGGAGGAGCGCGCTGCCGGTGGCAAAGTACTATGTAACAAGTCAAGTGTCTAAACGATTGAGGTACCGAGAGTGTTCAAGTTCTAGAGAGGCTTATATGTCATATAGTTCAACCATGCATGCGGACATGCGCGATCGTCTGACGAATAATTAGGACTCGAAATCAGAAGGTACAATGATGATACTGTAGCCCTCTGAAGCTATCCAAAGCTCGAAAACGTTTGGTACTTGCCACATCTGAAAGCTTAGTAGGCTACACCAAAGATTACAGAAAAACCGTTGCCAGCCCATAGCTCAGGGAGCAACCTCCAAGGATGTAAGGCATCATATATTCACAGACTTATATCGTATTTATCTGATCCTTCTGTTATACATTAAATATCAGAGGATGTAACATCAGGTCATATTGACTTTCTCTGTCTGAGCCCCCTTTGTGTCTTGGGCTTGGACAGGAATCGGAATGGGGTATACTTGTGGTTGAGGTGGCGCCGACGTAGTATATGTAAAAAGCCCGTATGGGTTGTAATAGTCACCGTTTTCTTCTTCATTGTAAAAACTATGGTACGGCGTACGGTGGCTGTACCTACTACAAATCGAGATTGAAACCTCCAATAGTACAGGTGACAGTCATGGGATATTGCGCAGGGCCAGATTGAGGAGTGTTGTGGAGCTCCGTGATTGGAGTCGACAAGACACTTCGGCCACGCATTGCAGCAATTGCGACTACAAAAGCTAAGGGGATTCCATAGAGGAGAACTTGATAAAGTGTTTAGGACAAACAAAGGAGGGAACAGAATCCTGGGCTCACGAATGGCGAGACTTGCCCATGAAAGGGCTTCGACCGCCCGGATCTCTTGACATGACCGAATCACTACATCGACGGCATCAAGGACAGCGCATCAAGATGAATGTCGTACGTACAGTCTGATTCAACATCAAGATAAGGCTCGCACCCAAACTGAAAGATGTCCGCAAACCAAATGTGCGTTTTGGCACCACTGAGAGCCCAGACGCCCATGAGGATAGCTATAATATGATAAGGAATGACTTCATGCATCAACGCAGCAAGTGTTACCAATCCAAATTAGTTCAAGAGCAACCACGAGCGTACGAGCAAAGCCGAGCATAAACCTGCGCTCATGAATCAGCCTTCCGAAAGAGCAGTTGCCAGTGAGTACTCACGCGAAGGGTAACAATGCCACAGATAACCAACCAGCGACGGTAGCAAACATACTCTGTGTGCCGAGATTGAAAAGCAGGGTCACGGCATCATCGCGTACAAGCTCTATCTTGCGGTTATATAAATGTGCAGAGAGTATCATTGTAACCAACGCGATGAGCCAGAGGATACCTGGACCGTATGGTGGTAAGATCACTGGCATCTGGGTCTCGTATTAATATTAGTTACCTAGAACGCATTGGCGGACGAGCAGGCTGCCACACATCGTCGAGAGGATTTTCCTAAAAAATGATAAGAAAAAGATAGGGAGAAAATCTGAGGCTCTTGGTCTTTTTATCCTCTTTGGATAGAAGGGGGCGCGAGATCATGCAGAACAGACCAGGCCATGAAAGTCAGTGGATCCAGGAGAATTTTCACTTGCCTCCTCATTCTAACCTGTGTATGTGGCTGCCCATTCAGTGGTCGGATGCCCGACTCGATCTCACACAGCATCTACTGGCACTGCTCGTGGGCATGCAAAGGGAACGTACCAGGTCAAAGAACGTGTTGCTAGGGACAGGATCCGGAACAGTACACATGGACGGGACCTATTTTAGGGGGAAGTTGTGGACCCAATCCACTTCGCCCCAATGCCGTCCTCCAGGACAAACGCACGCTGTACAGTCTGAGCAAGAGTTGGAGACATCCGTATCCGGGTATTTCCGACAGGCCCGGAGCTATCACGGCTCTCCAGCACCAAAATAAAGCTCTTCAGCCATGGCATCCCTGATTCCAGCGTTGACTGGGAAACATACGACCCGTTGATGCTGTTCACCGCGGCCGACCGGGCATGAGTCGCATGACGGCCGTAGTGGGAAAAGGTTATATAATTAATTGTGTGTATATTGTATAGCATCGTCTGGAATCCCTCGTTGCAGTCCCGGTCTCTGGGTCCCCATAGAACAACAACAAAAAGAGATGAGAAAACACATAATTACAACTCCTGTCCATGCATGACGCAGACTTTCTCAAAAATCAATCACTCCAATGGGGCTCGCGCAAGATGCCCAATACAGCCTAAAATACCGCGTGGTGAATCCATAATCTCGTCATCAGATTGGCATCGAGTCCGTGTCATTCGGTCTTGAATGAGCAAGTACTCACGTAGTGGACCCTTCTCACGATGGTCTTTGGCTACTGCGCGACTCTTGCTGTTGGTTCACCGTATCCTATCGCCTTCTCCCTTGCCGCGCTTTTCCTTGGCCTTTCGAGATCACCCTTGCCATTCTTGTC
This sequence comes from Royoungia palumana, assembly GCA_038089855.1. Classification (NCBI taxonomy): domain Eukaryota; kingdom Fungi; phylum Basidiomycota; class Agaricomycetes; order Boletales; family Boletaceae; genus Royoungia; species Royoungia palumana. Next base: position 25,288 of record JBBPLQ010000294.1, read on the forward strand.
CTTGTTCTGGTGAAGGGTTCCCGCCCGCAGGGGCGCCCGCTCCTGTTCCAAGCTTTTAAGGGGTAAACCAGCCCGCCCTTCCTGTCCACACTGCCTTCCTCCATGGCCCACCATCGCAAGAACTGGCGTGCTCGTTTCTACGGTCTGTCTTTCGTGGAGGCTATTCTCTGCAACGTTCGCAACGTTTGTATCTCTGCAAACCAAAGTGTGGTCGAAGTAGACACGATCGGCGCAATGATTGGTTGTAAAGGTACACAATCCATGCACCGCCCGGCTTTAAGTATAATCAAAGGCCGTTGCAATC
>JBBPLQ010000295.1:0-29301 GCA_038089855.1 Royoungia palumana
GGAGAGGCTGGTCGGCCATGGAAGGAGAAAAATAATCGCAGATGGCAGGCTCAACCGAGCTCTGCTTAATGTCATGAGCGTCGCGGATAGCAGGGCAAACTCTCGTACGAACCCCATCACTTTGTACGTCAGACTCTTGGCTGTCCGTGCGCGTCGCATCATAAGCTTCTGAGACATCTGCCAAAGGCGAGACAGTCAGCTCGTAGCATCGGGAATCAATGGCGGTCTGAGAGATAGAGAGACGCGGGGGTTGTCGTTGGGATTCCTGCTCTTCGACGACAGGAGGCAATGGAGATGCCTTGCGCGAACGAGACGATTTAGAGGTGCCCTTCCTTGCGCCAGAACTCTTGGACTTTCCAGTCGAGCTAAGGGGTTTCCTCGTCTTTTTTGGCTCTCCTTTCGACTCTTTGTGCTTTTTCGAGGAAGAAACGACGAGGGCCTTGGTAGCGAGTGCACTGTTTTTGCGCTTCTTCGCTTCAGAGCCCGCGGTGGGACCGGGGCGCTGACCAGTGACCGGGTGAAGATTCTCCTTCTCAATTGCGGCAAGCGTGGATAGTATTGTGACAGCAGTGTCCGCGGCCGAGAGGGTTATAGTGCGCGTATCAGAGTCGTCATGAGACTGCTGCGAGATGTCGGATGGAATGTCCTGGAAGACGGTGAATGAGCGCATGGACATTGAAATAGGAGGGGTAGTGCAGATGTGAGGAGCCAAAGTGGAGGCGGGGTGGATACGCGTGTGGGCGCTGTGCAACACGTTGAGGAAGAGAAACTGAACCGTGTTCTGCGCTCGCTTAGCATTTAAATAAACTCACACTTGCCGTTTTGAGACCCCGCCGCTCCGACCCGTCCTCATTCGCGTCGCGACGCGCACAGATCACGTGAGATCGTTATGCGCTTTGTTGCAGGAGGCTCAGCTTGCGGTGGGCTGCCTCGTGCATACCAGACCAGATCCAGGTTGGTTTGGTTCAGCCAGGTTATCCTTCTGACGCATATGAGCAGGTGCCTCGGGTCCAACTCTGCTTACCGGCTACGCATTAGTAGTCGCTCCATCAGCGATCGGGCCGCCTTCCAAACTTGTAATTCCAATTTTGCGGCCCCTCCCGCCTTTATGTATGATTTCAAGTGCGCAACGGTAAACATACCCCACCTGACACAAATTTCTAGGCTCCTTGGCAATTGCTGATCATTGCATTCCCAATCGAGTCCGATGTCCGCGCGCTACTCCACTTCTACCCGACTCCTGCCTTTTTAGGGGTACTCCTTCGATTAGAATGATATTCAAATGATGACTGATCTCCTGTGGTCAGTGGCGATAGAAAAGGTCGTTCGCCTCGATGTCATTATCGAACTTCCTGCAGGAAACCTTCCCTTCCACTTGTCTATCACGAACAGCCGCTACCAACTGGGGGTCAGGCTGCCTCATGCCAGCCACGCTGCAACGGCGTAACTCACTTAAATTGCCGGCGTGTTTAAGTCGCTCTTCGCTCTTACTTCCCACTGCTCTTCACCACTTTCCTGGTCTTCGGACGCCCCCTCCTCGGCCTCTCAGGTCTCCGCCCTCCCTTTCGTTGTCTCAGTGTCGTCCCAGGATGCCGTCCAAGCAGTCCAACTCCTCCCCTCCCCCAGCCCTGGGTACGCTCATCGACAACGACACTCTAGAACTCGTCGAAGTGCTTGGCGTAGGTGGCTATGGTGTCGTCTATCGCGCCGTAGACCCACTTGCGCGCAGTTACGCAGTCAAGTGCCTCATCAGTTCACAGGTTCACAGCGGCTCCCGCCAGCGTCAATTACACATGCGGGAAATAGCTCTCCACCGCCTCGCGTCTGCCCACCCAAACGTTGTCACGCTCCACCGGGTTGTGGAGGAGCACAACTACACCTACCTCGTCATGGACTACGCTTCCGATGGCGATCTCTTCTCTCAAATCTTGCACCACTGCCGCTACCTCGGGCAAGATCACTTAATTAAGCATATATTCCTACAGCTTCTTGATGCCGTCGAGTATTGCCATTCGCTAGGCATATATCATCGGGACCTCAAACCAGAGAATGTGTTGTGCTTCGACGGCGGACTCCGAGTTGCTATCACCGATTTCGGCCTCGCAACCACAGATCGGTTCAGTGAGGAATTCCGCACTGGTAGCGTTTACCACATGAGCCCAGGTGCGTATGACCTCAATCGTTGTTGTTTGTACACCTGACGTGTCGGATTTAGAGTGTCAGGGTGGCGAGTTCGCACCGACAGGGTCTTATTCTCCCCTATTTAACGACATATGGTCATTGGCCATCATACTCTTGAACCTCGCCACTGGTCGCAACCCTTGGAAGTCAGCATCCTCTTCCGACCCTACTTTCCAGGCGTATCTTCAGGACCCTTTTAACTTCCTTCCCACCGTCCTTCCTATCTCTGCTGAAGTAAACAATATCCTTTGCCGCATGCTCGAGGTGGATTGGCGCCATCGCATCACTTTGTCGGAGGTCAGAGCCGCCATCCAACAGGTGGACCACTTCTATGCAGAGGGTGTTCTTTTCGAGGGGAGCATGGCACGTTGCGCCTGGGAGATCGATGTCGACATCGAAAGTGACTCGGACTCCTCTACTCCCGGTGAGCCTGCCGAACGACCCGAAGAACTTCATTCCAAGTGGAGCAAGGACAGCGATTTGGAAATGGAGTACGCAAGGCACTCCGTTCGGGATCCGATGTGGGACGAGGAGTATTCTTCGTGTAATGCGACGTGGGCTATCGAATCATCGATACGTTCTCCATCATCCGCGGTGCTCGAGCCTCTCAAAATCTACGAAGCCCCACGCACTCCACCTTCCACTTATTCTCCACTTTCCCCCACCGCATCCGGATCCATCCCCTCTATCCCCACCACTCCAGAGGGCGTCATCGTGTTACGCAACAGGCCGGCACTTGGTCCCTCAAAACCTCTCAAAATCAATACTGATTGTGGTCGTCGCATATTTTTTACGGGCAGCAACACCACGTACACCACTCTGTCTTCCATGCACACCGCTGTCGAAAGCGCCACACCATTCTCTTCCTGCTTTTACCTTCCATCACCCAACTCGATCTCCAAGATATCACTCCCTTGGTCATCCGCTATGCCGTCAAGTGTGGACCTTGGTGTTTATGCCACGCCCGGTAGTCATCATACGGATCCGACGTGGGATTACCCCGATAGCGATTACTCCTCGTCATATCCCTCCACCATGTCATCCTCCTTGGAGAGCGTGGTTGGTCTAGACCTAGACGTTACCTCGAAGAAGTCTCTGGAGGACACCTCACCTGCTCATTTGGCCGTTTGGCGTCGCGATCCCGTCATTACTAAGGCTATGAATCCCTACGTGCCTGCTGTAGTCATGAACACGTGTCGGCAGGAGGCACACGCCCAAATGGGCACTTTGCCCACGCATCCTCCACTCCCTTCGCCACCATCACATGTCTCAGCGGGAATTTCAGGGTTATTGCCACGACCCAGCTCGCCTGTGCCCATTCCGATCCCGCGATCTTCGAACGGGAGCGATGAGAAGCGGTGGTCCGCGTCCCTTTGGCGGTTTTCCTTTCCCCGTGCTTCGTCACCCCCACGGACACCACCTAGTGAGGACGACCATCGAGGCCGGAGGGGCTCGTTTACGGATGCATTTCCGTTTCATTCCTTTTTCACTTCCAGTCCTACGTCGTCTTGGCGTCGTTCGCCTTCTCCCCCTGCTTCGGACACTTCTGCGACTCTCACGGTTGCGCCGGCGCAGGCTGGTACGACAGTGAAGGGCCGACTACCAGAGCAGTGTCGTTCAGCCGCACGACCACGCATGGGACGGCGCTGGTTCTATCCAGGTAAACTATTTGCCACGGCTGGTGCTTCGTAGAAGCCCCCAACGATCATCGTTCCCTACCGATTTTTCTCATTCCTCTTTTCACATTTTTGCATACGCGCTCATGCATTCAGGTATCCAGACGAACAGTGTACCTCTCACGTAGACGATCGAGAAAACGCGTCTGTACGACAATCACGCAGCATTCCCTTTTTCTTTTTTTTCATTCTTCGTCTCCTTTGCTTTTTCATGCAAGTTGGCAAACACATATCTAGCCACCTTCGACGTTCATAGGCCCGGCTTCGTTTTTTCCCTTTCCATTCGAGCTTTCTGTTTCATTTTGCTGTTTTTTGCAGCACGTATGTATAAGTACCCGGTGTACGAGGAATTTCCCCACACATGCTGTATGTATCGTTGACCAATCGCTTAGCGCGCACATCACAATCGCATTATTTCTCTCACCACACGTAGTTCGCCATGTAGAGAAGTTGGTATATGTGCAAATGAACCTTGGAAAGTAGTCACACACGATCGTTGATCAGAACCGCGGCAACGAAACTTTCCAGAAGTCGGAATGGAACGCCGAGGGGTTCACCTTCCAGAATCGTCCATTCTAGAAAAGCTGTGTGGAAAAGCCCCATTGTCAGAAACCTGAACGTGTTTGTCACATTGTTTAGCAAACAAAGCAAGGCGCCCCAGAAAAAAGAGAATTTGTAATTCTTGTCTCAAAGACCTGGTGTCGCACGACATCAACGGTTCGAGACGTTTTACATGCGCTGCCCTCGGAGCGACTGATAACCGCCCGTACGTCAGCAACTTTCCTAGAACTTGCATTCACTCGGCCGAGGAGTGCTCTTGTTCTGTCGTACCGGTCAAAACACGTGGGCTTGCTAGGGGCGGAGGGGAAGGTCACCCGAAGCAACATGCAATCATGATGGAAGTGAGATCTGGAGTCTTTGGAAAGCTTGGCGGCCCCGAAACCCAGCTCCAGGCTGGCTAGCCCCCCGCCGGTGTTCCTCGGAGTACTTCGAACCCGTAGTGACACGTACGAACCGAGGACTTACGAGTCGGCGTACGGCGTGAAGTTCTCGCGCAGCGAAGCTCAAATAGCTGGTAGGTGTACATGTAGTGGTACTCCCAAAGCCAGACTTCAGACAAAAATTTTTATGTGTCACTGTGAGTGCATGGACTTCGTCGGTCCGGACAACCCTCGCGCCGGGTGGCCATCGATACAATGTCGTGCCTTGTCTCAATGAATCGAGCCAGGCTGCAGGGGTGTCACCATTGGTCAAGGATTGCATCAGATGTGCGAGACAGCGAGAGCGAACTTGGGACCTAAAATGTTTTTGTAATGGGGTTAACGTGGGGAATTGAATCCGTGTCTCGGACTGGCAGACAAACGAATGAGCAAGACCCGTGTCACGGGTCTAACTTTTCAGCTGAAAGAGGGTTATGGAATAACCATGTTGCACCTTGGCATCCAGGTCGTGTGACGCGTGTCGCGACGGCGCCGCCGTGTCTCGGACCAGCAGAGAATTTCAAGTTGATTTTAGCTACTGGTCCGAGTCCAACGCAACTTGAGCTTGGGGGTTTCGACGTGCCAGTGGAAATGAGATTTCTACTCCTCGCCTTGGCGCTGCTGATGGGGCTTTCCGAAGTTCCGACTCGAGCGTAGCATCGCCACCAAGTATGGAAGCTCAGCCTGGCTGTTACCAGAGCGCCAAGAATCAGTTGACCATGCCTCGGGGTACTTAGTTTCTCGCAAAGCATCATCATGCCAGTCTGTTTCCGCCAGGGCCCAAAATAAGTTTTCTACACATTTATCTTATGGAAGGATTCGAAATTGGGGCGGCGTCGTCGTCCGGGCCCCTGCAGGCTGGCAGAGGATGGGAGCTTTGACTTGAGTTTTTTTTCGACGCCTGACGTACCCACTTCATGCACAGACGGGCGTGCCCGAAAACTTCACCTCCATCTCGCTCGGCGGAAGAGATATTGCCAGGTTTCTCGAAGCCGAAGATACTGGCTGTGTCATTTGGAGCTCAATAGTGACAATGGAGACACCGCCAGGAAGATCCCGACAGGTGCGACTCGGACATGGTTTCGCAGCCAGCCTCAGGCTGAGGGCTGTACAAGTTGGTGTAGGTAATATCACAAGAGCTATTCTCGGGAGACCACGCAAGCGATGGATCGCCGTGTGGAACCCGCAGATCGGCTCTACAATGGGATATCAAACCAGACCGTCTTCCCTTTTGTGCGACCTTATCACGGGTCTCCAAGCGGTTCGTGGATTCTACCGAGAATGACATTGCCGATGACCAAGATGACAACATCGGTGAGGAGGTTACGATTCAACGCTTCTCGCGAGTGGCGCAAGTGAGTCCAATTCATTAGAGAGGATAACTCGGGTGAATTAACATTCAAAATATCCAACGTAGCCGTTCCACCCGTCTGACATCATCAACCGATTTTTGCTCGACGTGGTGTGTTTCATATGTTGTGCTGACATCACGGATAATCAAACATATCCTACCGTATAGGTTACCCTTTGCCATTGTCGCAGTCACTCGCCACGGCCACTGGACTAAACGTCTCCAGAAGGTTTTTTTCCTGTTGTTTCGGCGTTCTTCGTACATCGACCTGTTTCAGGGATCATTCGAGCCTAGAGAAGCATCTGGAAATGCCGTTCGATCAACGAAGTGATAGAAAGTTCTACAATCGTGCATGAAGGAGGTGGAGTACTTTTATCTCAATCGATTACATGTCGGTAAGCTGATGTCACCTAGGCGCGGCGTACTTGCAATGCACGGCGTCAGATTCAAACATGACCGTGGACGGCGGGAGGTCTTTCCAGTCCAGAGCTTTACCGCTCGACGAGCGCAACACACACAGTGGCTTGCGATCGATGCACCGGTAGTCTTCGTTCCCACTATCCCTGTATCATGACGCTGAAAAATCGCGGAAAATTACAGAAGCAAGCGTTGTATGTGACCGTGAACGCCCTATTTGTGCGAACGGTGTACGACTCTCGCTGCCTTGCATCCGTGTCCCAGACACTACCGCGAACCAAAGTTCCACACAACCCTCTGGAAGTGAAGACAACGCAGAGAGGAAATTCAAGCAGTGGGTAGGCTCCCTGCTATCGACCACAAGACCACAGTGTCTTGCAGGGGTGACCTTTCAAAGAGACGCGCCGACGGCATAACTGCTGACGCGCGTGCAACAGACCGAAAATTCGATGTAATGGTACTCGTCCTGTTTGCGAACTGTCGCGTCGGTCAGTCTTGTGTGTCCACAACGAAGAATTAATCGTGTTCTCTGGAAGACCGATATCGCGGCCCAGGTGAATGATCGATTCAAGGGAACGAACGCCGGGTATGAGCGGGAGAGGGTTGAACTCCCTACAAAGTAATATACCGTTCCCTATGTCGTGTGACACAGTCGCTAGCAGGTAACGAGTACCGAGTGACGAGGTGGAAGTGGTTTTGGCGACGGTGGAGGCTCACTGTCACAATTGGCCATTATTGGCGACTTAGCAGGCCAAGTTCAACATCGAAGGTCAACGAGATGTCTGATGGTATGAAGGCGAATATCCTGATCACAACGTCCTTAAATCCACCATTTTCCTTCCTCTATCCCTTTCGATTGCACTTTTATTTCTCAGACCGCTTCCTTTGTCGAGCCGCCTCATTCCACCACCAACGCCGTCGCCCATACCCAACGGCGCGTGGCCAGCTTGGAGCATCCTGAATAATCCTTTGATGACCATGAGCGGATTCCTACTCCCCCAAACTTTTGCACTGGCATCCTTGATACCCGCCGCCTTGAGCACCTGATGTATATTCGGATTACACCTCAACCCGAACCCAACGGGCCGGGGCCGCAAAATAATTTTCGTGCTTCCAAACTTGTTCTCGACGTCTGTCCAAAACGTCCGCTTCTCGAACCGTTCGACGTAATCCATCGATCTCAGGGCCTTGGCGAGGGCCTTTTCACGCGCCACTGCAGCCTCCGCGTCCTTCCCCTCGCCGTACCCGACGAGGCCGTTCCCGTCGCCGACGACGACGAGGGAGTACATCGAGTGAATTTTGCCCTTGCCGGTTTGTTGGGTGACGCGACGCATGAGGAGGGGGTATACGTGCAGCTTCGCGACTTGGGCGGGGGTGAGGGGGGAGTCGCTCCTCGTGTCGCGGACGTCGTTGCCCATGGTTTCTTCGTCGTCCAGCTCCTCGAGTTCCTCGGCCTCGGCCTGGACACCGGCATACTCGGGATCATCCTCGAGCGGGTCGGGGCGCGGGGTGGCGGTGTCGTAAAAGTTGCCGACGATCATGGAGGGATCGTTGCGGACGATGACACGGTTGGCAAAGGGTGCGCGATTGGCGGGCGGGAAGTCGGCGACGGAGTGTTCGTCGAGGAGCTTGTCATATTGCATGAGGTCTGGGAGGAAGCCGTCTTGGGGGATGTCTGCGAGAGGTGTCGGCGTGGCGGTCGAGGTCGGCAAAGGGCGGAGTTGGGTGGTCTGTGCGGGTTTTCCAGAGGACGAGGAGGAGTAGGCGTGTGCCCTCGCACGGGACCACGACCGTCGCAGGGAAGACGCAAGACGGACGCTCATGGTCAGAAAAAGACGGGTCTGATTATGTAAGTTGCACTGTGCGTCCGAGTGAACCATGTCGGATCCCGACCGTGGCGCAGAACACTCAAACCTGTTCGGCTGCATAGACCGAGACAGGTGAGCTCGTGTTCGTCGCCCAGACCAGCCGTTCAACGACGACAGCGTGCACGGACTCAATCTCGCCATCCCTGAGCAAGCTAAAGCGGTCATCAAACCATGGTCTGATCGCGAGGACACGACCCGGTTTGCAGAGTCAGGCGTGGACGACCAGGTGCGCACGAGCCACGACGGACCCGTCCATCCCAACTCGAACCTGCCACTTTCAGATGATCATACACGTTCCCTTTTCCCAGAACGTGCGCATCAAGTCTGTCATCCTCAAACTCGGTAAAGCACCCTTCCTTTCTTCTCCGCCTTGCGCTTGCCGCCCAGCATCATGCCGCGATCGCTAACATCTACCCTTTCATGTCGCCAATTCATCCTACCTATTTATTCGCTCGCCAATCAACCGTGACGCATGGTCTCTGGATGGTCGTGGAACGCACGGACGGGATACAGGGCGCGGAGAAACAATGCCACGCCATCTCAAGCTCTTCGCCAACTACCCGAACATCGTCGATTTCACAGATGCCGAGAATACGAAGCCTCACCTGGATATAGCCCTTCTCGAAGGTGAAACGGGGGCTGTGGCGTACCCTCTGAAAGTGGCGGCATTTACGAGCGTGCACACATTGAGCCTCTATTTCGTGAGTTCCGCTGTCTCTTCATGAATCGTCCCCTGAGCATCAATGCCCTTTGCCTGGGACGTGCTTCTTTCCTTTGTTGTTTCTATATATGGCATGATTCATGTGCTCATCCCTTGAAGGGAGATTCGGTTGGCGGAGATCTGTCGAGAGTTTATTATGTAGGGTTCAAGGGTGACGCCAGCACGGTCAGAAAGGAAGGCACAAATAAGCTTGAGATACCCGCAGCAGACGCCACGGATGCGCCGTTGGTCGACCGGTTGAAGCAGAACGCTGGAGGACAACAGACGACAGCACGTTAGAACTTTTTCAAGTTGTACATCACAGGGGCATTTCCTTTTCCATCATACGTAAATTCGTAACTCATATTCACATGGCGGCAGCAATGTAGAAAACAGTTCTCGTTTTACAAGATGCATAAGATAGAAACCAATCCAGGAACAATGCAACCATGAGCGTTCAGAACGTACTTTTTTAACCGCTTCGATCGCTGGACCGACTGTGGCTGGTACTCACAGACATCGAGGATCCAGCTGACCGGGAGCGCGAGCGAGTCTGACCCCTCGTTGGTCTGGGTGACACAGAAGGGTCTCGTCCTCTCCTCTCCTCCCGACCGTCATCACTGCGCGGGGAAGGCGAACGGTCATTACGATTCGGGGACTCGCTCCTGTCGCGCGCTCTCCGCGGTGGTGAATCGTGACGGACGCGATGCGGAGATGGTGAATGCGAGCGGCGACGGGGTGGAGAAACAGAACGTTCCATTTCCCGGCGAAGCGGAGGTGACCGCCGGCGTGAATACACGGGCGAAGGAGGACGGCGACGGCGCTGTGGTTCAGGTGACCGCGACCTCGACGGAGATCTTGACCCTGCTCGTGGACGTTCATACGTACCCTCACGACGGTGGGGAGAAGTCCTCCTGTACGAACCACGCCCTCCTCTCTCGCGATAAGGCGGTATCCTTTCCTTTCTCTTCATCTCATCTGCTTCGCGCTCTCGTCTCATTCGGTCCTCATCCCTCCTCCTCATCCGATCTCGTTCCCGCTTCTCCGCCTCCCATCGCTGACGCTGCTCCTGGATTCTTGCCCGGTCCTCTTCCCGTTTTCTCTCCCGCTCCTCCCGCTCAACCATCCTGGTCCGCTTGTTCTCTTCCTGCTTTTCGCGATCAAATGCATCACCTTCGGCGTAGTCTCTCCGTGTTCCGAGCGCACGAGCCATCTTGTCCAGCTCGGTCTTTTTCGCAGCGGCGATTCCGTGCGTGTCGGATGCCTTCAAATTTTTGGTGGAGGTAGCAAGCGAGGCGAGATCAGCCAAAAGCTCCTCACGAAGCGCCGTCACTTTGACATCAATCTCCGACTCCTCAAGTCTAGCAGAACGGAACCGTGAATGAACAACAAGGAGAGGGCGAGAAAAAAGAGGACGTACCCATCGTCCTCAAGTTTCAGCTGCAGCTCCAGACATTTAACCTCTACCTTTCGCTTTCGTTCGTGTTCCAGAATGGCCTCGTCAGGTTCTCTATGCTTGGGGGGCGCAACGTCCCACGCCGCTGCACGCTCGGCGGCGGTTTCGTGCGTCCTAAGGACGGACATGTTTCGCTGGACATAACCATTCGTACCACTAAAAACAATGAGCCGTTTTCTGATACCAGTCCGAGCCAAGGACATACCTTCCACGGGGAGTCGTCAACCCGATACCGTTGTACATGGCGGTTGGTGTTGTCGAACGACGTGCTGACTAAGACATCCCAATTCACTTGAACCACGCGGGGGACCCCGAACACACCGTGCTCAGTCGAGCGCGATCCCCTGCAAACAATGGCCAGCCTCCAGGGCTATGTCGACCGTAAGCACCAACGCTGATCTCGTACCGCGCATCCTGATCGCATGTCGTTCTTCAGGTCGCGTACTTCTCGTGCTCCAAGATGGCAGGGCGATCGTGGTGCGTATCTCGGCTTGCGCTCGAGTCCCTGCGTGACGCGCCCGTGCTTTGTGAACAGGGCGTGCTTGCAGGCTTTGACCAAAAATCCAACGTCGTTCTCTCCGAGTCCAAGGAACGCGTATACAGCATGGACGAGGGGGTCGAGGAAATCCCGCTCGGACTCTACCTCGTCAAGGGTGACATGATGTGCGTTCTCCATCCGTCATAAAAGCGACGCAGTCTGATAAGCCACCAGCGCACTCATCGGTGAGATAGATGATGCAGTTGATCAGGCCGTCGACCTCTCTACCATCCGTGCGGAACCCATCCTCCCGATTCGATACTGATGCTTCGGAGGAGATGGTCTGCACTTGCTCGCTCAAGCGCTTATGCCTCGTTTAAAACCCATCGTACAGTGCACACGAGAGAGGTGCACCTTCGTGTTACCTAAACATGCATTCACCCGACGTCGTCTTCCTCCCTCCGACATCTTTCTCCAACAATCTTTACCCAAAAATCAGCGTTTAACGAGTAGCACGTCCGTGAAAAAGAGGAGGGATGTGAGAGGCGCTGGAATCGTCCGTTATACAATGCCACCAGCATTGTCTTATGTGCATTCTACTCGGGCCAATTCCTCTGGCCAATAGTCAACGTATCCTGCATGCATTTCTTTCTAGACATTAGGCAGTGATCAAAATCAGTATCGCGAACATGACGAACAACCATCTTGCGAGACTCCGTGTGACACTGAGAAAGCGGCTGGCGGCCCGATCATAATGTTACACACGGTGGCAGCGGAAACACTTCTTGAAGCTCGGCCCCGATTGACCTTGCTTCAACGTCCAACTTTCAAGTTGAGACCGCGGTAACGCCATCGTCCAAATCACCCAGAAATAACTCGATGCGTGATCTGTGCTATATTTCGTGTGGGGCAGTGACTCTGGCGCCTCCCATGTGGAGACGACTCCATGGGGCCATCACCGGGTAATTGTCTTCCTTACTATCGGGTCATCTGGTTCCCAACGACCCCTCAAGCACTCTTGCTTATTTCTCAAAGTGATCGTCGACAGGGCACAAGCAAACATCGATTCATGTCATATTCGACACGAAGCTAGAAAGTAATCGAGGGTGTCTTTTATGGCCTCTTCAAATTTACTCGTAAGCACCCCGCAAGAACAGCGGGCTTGTCTTACATCGTCACCAAGTTTAGCTCACAGCAAGACAGGAATCTTGAAACTTTGTTCTCTTTGAATCAGCTCAGGGGTGAGTATCCATCAGCTATTTTTCTACAGCAACAGACTCATGTTTACACGGCCAAAGCGATCACGTTGACCAATTACCCGTTGAACACCATGTGCTCGCTCGCTCGACTGACACCAGCTGGCGAATTTCCATCTAGCCGACGGAGGTGAAAAAAATATGCATCTATGTAAAGAACTGTCAGGAGTCGGAGGGGTATAAAACGCGCACAGGATAGCGTCGACGAGACTCATCGACTCTCCAGAGCCTACGTCACCTCGGGTTTCGTGAACGCCATGTTTTTACGCTCGCTCTTCGCTTTCGTGGCCGCGGCCGTGACAGCGAGTGCACAATCCTTGAATGTCTATAACCAATGCGGAGAAGAGGTCCTCCTGTTCACGCAGACAAGCTACGGGTCGATCGACAACTACGTCTACGTCGGTGCGGGTGCCACGATCGACATGGGCATCAGCTCCAACTGGGATGGCGCCATCAACGTCGGTGAGTGGTCTGCCATGCTATGCGTCGGCAGCTGTCGTTTGTGGACTCACGTCCGATCTCTCGCTAGGCACGGGCTGCAACAGCGACGCTTCCTCCTGTACGACGGGCGGTCCAACCTGGGACGGCTCGACGCCGTTCAGCAGAGCCGAGTTCAATTTTGTGAGTCGCCTGATTCTTGCCCGCGCGACGCGCACCCACGTCCAGATGACCAACTTATCTACAGTGGGCCATCCCAGGGAGCGTCACCTACGACATCTCCCTTATCTACGGTTATAATGTCGGCGTGAAGATCTCGTCTGCCGACGCCAGTTGCGACGCGTTTGCGTGTACCATCTCTTCTGGATGCGTAAGTAGGACAGTTTTTTTTTTTTTTTCGCGACAACAATGGCGACCGTTTGCGTTTGTGTCTGACGTGGCACCCTACAGCCTGTTCCGGGTCCGGACGACAGTTGCTACTCTGGTTGTTGCTCGTCCGCCGACGCGTGCAGCGGCGGCGCGCTCCCGGCTGGCGGAGGCGGCTGCGTCGACAATGCTGGTCCTGGCCCTTATAGCTACTTTTACTACGATACGTGCTACAACGCGTACGCATTCCCCGACAACGACGGTGCAGGTGTGTATCCTTCCATTGTCGATGGTCTCTGTCCGCGGATTGATGGTACTCTTGCAGGCGGATATACGCCCGCCGACTACGTCGATTATACTTGCGGCAATGCTGATATCACGCTGACGCTCTGCCCGGGAACCACGTCCGACTACACCTGAGTAATGTAGGTTATTATACATAGCTGACCTAGGGTCTCCAAGTCTGACATGGATCATGTACAATAAAAATGAGGATGGTGATTTATCGAGGTGAATAAAGAGTACCAGGACGCAAAGATTTGATTCCGTAGGAAACCTAATCTGATCTTACCAGGTCGAAACGGGGCTTCTAAGATGGCTAATATACGAACTAGGAGGCCCCATTGAGTGTTTACCTTCTGCCCACTCACCAGAAAGAGTATTCGAACTGGTCTAGATGGTGGCCTGGCTACGAACTCTTGACGCCATCGAGAGCTCTAATGAGCATCTTCACCAGCCCTCCACGGGGCATCAACCCTTTCATCATGGTGTGTCCGAATCCAGGGTTGTCCGCGGGGCTTGGTATATGTACAACGAGACGAGCAAACACTTCGCCCTAGATAATTACATGAGAATCCCTTCCAATACCCACAGAAGATCACTTACTACTTCGACGAATATGACGAGAATGATAAGCCTAAGAATGCCGGTGTTAACAAACGGACCAGCGGAACAAAGAGGAAATACCATATGATGATCCAAGTTATCCGTTCCATGGCACTGTTATTCAAATGATCATGTATTGCGTCGAGCTGGCGGAGGCAACGTTGGGAAACAGCCAAAAAAGTGAGAAAGGAGGCACGCACGAAATCGCTGGCGACAAGTAGCTTCTCGTTCAATGCCCTGACACGCCCCTCGACCTCCATATATTCTCTGACGCTCTCATATAACCCGCCGAGACTGGCTTCCATCCAGAAGAGTTCAGGAACGTCGAGGACGTTCGATACGAGGTTCACATCGCGACGAAGTTTGAACAATCGACCCATCAAACGAAGGGCGTCCCTGCGCTTTAGCGAGAGAGCGCCTGACTCAGCCAGCTGGCGGGGAATAGAAAGCGCCAAAGGATCCGAAAGCACACGTGAAGCAGTGGTTTCGTACATCGCAAGCAATGTCGATTGTGCAAGGGCATGCGCAATAGAGAGCTTGAGCAGATGAGATGGGGATTTGAACGCTAAAAGGATCGTGAGGATATATGGACAAGGGAAGAATGGGAGCGCATACTGAAGAAATCATTGTATATCCTCGGATGGGGGATGTATGGATCGATCTGGTTGTAGTATCAGTACTGTATGGGAGTCAGCGCAGCATAGTCGACAAACGCACAGCAAAATGACATTCCTCAATTTCCCAGTCGCGTTCCTTGATCGTACGACGAAATATGCCAGCATTCGCAAGATCGTCGATGATACTTCGTTCCTGGACTTCATTGAAGCCATAAAACACTGCCACCCCGTAAGCGAAAAAAACGACCTCGGCAATCGACTCTTCCGACTCTATATCGCGGTTTTTTTGCAATGAAGTATGGTGGACCGTGGGGGTTTGGGGAAGGTATCCACCTTGGGGATTATCACGTTCTGTTTCTGTTTCTCCAGCAGCATCAGTGACAAATCCGCCCTCTGCCTCTCCCCCGTCAGGCTCAGACTCTGCGGCAAGCATGAGCATGCGAGGAGACTCTCTCCGTGACTCGATGGGATTGTCCTCGGTGACATAACCACCCTCCTGGCCTTCCGTGACGTATCCATCATCTTCCGGCCTGGGCGTGTCCTCACGCGACCGTGGGCGCGGTGTGGCAAAGTACGACCCTTGGTAACCGTTTTCTTCTGCTTCTGAGAGGCGGGTGAGTTGTGCCTTTGTGAAGGCCGCCGAGGAGCGAACGGTAGTGGAAGGGGAGTAACCAGGCAAAAGGGGTAAACGATACATCTGACGACGGGCAAATGAATGTCACGCGGTGTGTCGGATAGCAGAGGCGTCACTGACCACGTACATCGCCTCGTCGAACAGACGTGGCTGTACGTTGTGTTCGCGCTTGAGGAACCCTGCGAGCAGTTTCATCTTCATCCCCTCTGCAAGGCAATACGACGTGATGCGGCTGTAACCAGCTTTCTCTCTCTGATCCTTGGTCATGCGCTCGGCGGCGCTCTTGTACTCGCGGACCACGCCGGCGTCGGTCTCGTAGCCAAGAACATCCTCCTCCTGTGCACCGGGGTAACCTGGACCTGGGGGTACGAGAAGCGGCTTCGTCTGCGGTGCAGAGGGGAGAAGGACGAGCTTCTCTGTTGTCTTTGACGTGCGGAGGGGCTTGCCGGTGACGACGGTGGCCGACTTCGATTTTGGCTGAGCTGTCGTTGGCGTGCGGGTGTGAGACGGGAGGCGGGGCTGCGACGGACGTCTGTAGGCTGAGCGGGCCGACGGGAGCGTCGGGTGGGGCAGCGCGTGCAACGACGACATGGTCAGGACCCGTGGGAACATTCGTGTGGAGGGTCGTATTACATCAGCGCGCGTCGATCCAGGTTGACCATGGCCGACGCCGTTTCGAACATGGACGACTGGCTTGCGCGCTTCTCGTCGGCCAGCTCCAAACCCGGCGCTTTCCCGTTCACCTCGCACAAGATACAGTCCATCGAGTCTCGTCGGGCACGCATGTCTGACCTGCTCATATTCGATGTCCTTCTTATGCGCGGCGGCATACGCAGCCCCGACATGCTCTTCCCACCGCTCGACTGGGCATCCCTCAAGAAACTTCTCGCCGCCATCGACGGAAGCCTCTACGATATACTAAAAAAGGATTGCTTGGTCTATATCCTTCTCAAGTGGGCCTGGGACTTGGATCAAAATGAAACCAACTCTGGCTGGGATGTCCGCTACATCGAGGAGCGGTGCATAGCACCCCAGTTTGCGGCACTGGCAGACGCGTACTGGTTGTTGGACACGGGCACACACCTTCCCGTACGTCTTGAATTCGGGATCGTTCTCTAGTATGCATCTTGATTCACTTCCAGAAAGCTGTCTCCATACTCTCCGACGCGCGCCTCAACAGAGATTATGTCTCAAAAATTCTACAAGCACTTGCTTTGTCATCTTCTCCCGCTTCCATTGCGAGTGGAACTGCTCCCGCCACCGCAGCGCTCATTGTCAAGTATGTTCGTACTGCCAAACCCCTCCTCACCGAACCAGACGATATCGACTTGTACACGCTCTCGCTCGCTCACCTATCCTTCATGGACGCGTGGGCATACCAAAGGTCATTTCCAGAAGGAAGCGACACGAGGGAGAGGCTTCTCCGAAAATTAGTCGGCTGGTGCTTGATGCGTATGTGGTCAATTCTGATATGCTCGGACAGAACTAATTCACCCAAATCAATTCAGCCTCACCGAAACAAGAACCCGTCGCTCAACTGCTAGAATTCCCACTTTCATCTTACGAGCAGTCCGCCCTGCTCGCCCTCGCCCTTCCTTCCCACTTTTCGACATCTTCATCGTTGTCCAGTGTCTGCTCGCCTCCCACAACTGGCCCCGTGCTATCGTCCCAAGCGATGTCAGTCTTGCAAGACCTTCTTTGTGTGCGCGCAATCCAATCTGGGGACTATGTCTATGCGATCAAACTCGACCACCAATTCTCTTCCGTTTCGCCGTCCCTCGGGAGTGGGACTTCACAGGCAGTTTCATCTGGCCGCGATGCGATCGACCGAAAGTCGATCATACAAGACCTTTTTGCGACGCTGCCACTTGCAGAGCGCACGCTTCTCGAAGACGAGATTGGCAAGGTTGCCACCGGAGTGCGCGTTAACAACGCGTCGAAACTAGCCCCGAAACAAGGCGTCTCTGCGCCAGCGAGGAAGATTCCGATAGCTGACACGAACTTGAGCGCCAGCTGGGAAGATGTCCGCGTGAATACGGGATCACCTACGCCATCTTCTTCAGTTTCACGTTTATCATCCGCTGTGGGCGCCGGTTTTCCCAGCAAGGCGACGCCAGTCTCCACGTCGACGATCAGCCAGGCTGGACAACCAACTTTCTCAACCTCTGTATCACCCTTTTCGTCACATGTGTACCGATCGCAGCAAACTTCTGCGCGTCAAGCGCCACCGGTACCCAAATTCACCGCATTTGGTTCGCCAATACCTACTACCACAGCCCTGAGCACTGGTAGAGGTGTTATCACAGACCGGGGAAAGTCCCTGTTCTCTACCGGCATAACGGGTGAACAAAGCGCTATCTCGAAGCCTCCTGCCCATGTCTCGCTTTTCGAAACTGCAGGAAGCGCAAAGAATGCCCCGAACGCGTTCTACAAACCACCTTTGGCCTCAGTTGCGAGAGATTCGCGTGATGTCCTTGCAAGCTCAAGTACCATGAAAGGTGAAGGGCAGAGCAGGAGCATCGCAACACAAAATGGAAAAGCGCTAGGGACCGACGGCGAAGACGTGAGTATGGACTCTGGGTCTGATGTCGAAATCATCGAAGACGACCACCATGAGGAGTCGGGTGGAGAGGAACAAGGGGTGGAAGCTGTGACAGACGAGGAAGAAGCTGGAGACTTCATCACCTACGATAAAAGTGATGCCGCAGACCTCACCATTCATGCGGGCTACACCGATGAGGTGATGGACAAGAATGGTGCAGCGAGACCGGAACTTGGGTTTAGCGTGTTCAACGAGGGCAGACGTATGGATGTTGGGAGCCCCAGTGGACACGAGAAGGATGTGAGCCAGAATGAACAGACTTTGTATGCCTCTCCACCTCGTGCTCCAGTTTCCCCCCCTCGCGGAGCACAGAAGGGTCCGGATGTGAGCGTCAGTACTCCGCCCAGCAAATGGCGTGCGCCGCCAGGTGCGTTCCACCAAGACGAGGACGAAGACGAGGACGATCACGTCAGACATGCCGGGATCCACCACGAAGACGCGTATGAGGGCGCGGACGAAGAGGACGATCGGGCATCATTAGCAACACCGCGCAAAAGGATACCAACCGAGACTCCTTCACGCCCTTCAGCTCGTACTCAACCCCGACGCAGCTCCAAGACTTCCGATAGCCCCAGGCGTCTGTCGACGCGCCTTGGGGGAACGTCAAGTAAATTGAGCGTAAACCAGACGATACCTGGTGGACTGTTGGACGACGACCATGACGAGCGCGGACAAGATGACGCGGAGCACAGAGACACACGTATGGACGCAGACACGGAGATAGACGAGCAGGAGGAAGACGACGATGCAGTTGCGCCGCTTCCTTCCCGCGCCTCACGGCGTACGCGCAGCTCGGGGCTCATCGACACGTCAACTAAATCGAAAGCAAGTGCCAAGCCGAGTGCATCAGCAAAGGCGGCATCGGCTGGGGCCACTGCAAAGGGCAAAGTAAAGGCTCGGCCGCCCGAGGTGAAGACACCTGCGCGAAGGTCGTCGAGGCTCTCGACAGCGTCCTCGTTGTCGCCTGATCATCAACCCGTCGAGTTGGCGGCGTCGCCGATGAAAAAAGGGGTACGCAAGAGTTCTGCCGGTGGTCCAAGACCGTCGACCGCTGACAGTGAGAGCGGACCGGTGGCGACGCGCAGCAGTTCGAGGCGGAAGCGGTAGGATATGGCCGGTACAGGAGTCCGTATAGATCTTTGTTCACTTAGTGCTTTTCTGATAAACTTCCTATCCCTCGCTTGTTCCTGCAGTCAAACACGATCGATGATCGACGCCATGGAAGATGAGCGCTGCTACTGCGATTTCGATGCTCTGCCATTATGCATAACAAAGTCTTGTTCATATATCCACGATATCGTTTCAACGCCAACATTAAAACCACAGCATCGATTGCACATGAAACTGCGGGGAGTTTTAAGTTGCCTGACACAGGATGACGTAAGTCATAACATGCATCGTTCGACCGCGCGTGACTGGTGGGGACTCGAATGTTCTTGTCGCCTTCCCACCCAAAGATCATGTTTTCCCCCGGATCCGATCCTGGAGATACTTGGCTATGCCAGAACGGCGAGCATTACGGACCGTGTGATCTATTCCATGCCGCGGTGGGAAAGAACTACAATCCGAAGTCCTCGATCGTTGCATACTGCCGCTGTTCACGCGTGTTGCGCAGCCTAAACCTGGACCTGGTAGCGCCGTTCACGTACCAACCCGGATCGCTCAGCGCTTTGCCATCGTACATGCCAACAACCCTCGGACTCGGATGGAGTCTTGCTAACGCACCTCTACGTTCGAATGCCAATCGACGTCACTCACGAGGCAACACCATCGAGTTTTGAATATGGGCGGTCACGACGGTGGCGGTCAGATTTATGCCGCCCGGTGTTAATCGTTGTTCCATCGGACCCGAGACTACCGGTGGGCGATGCTTGGCTAGGGCATGATTTACGGATCGTGAGACTCGGGATTTTATTATCACGCAATGGGAAGGACGGCAGCTCGAGGTACTTGGTCCCTTGCAAACCTTTTTTCGGCGTCGCACGAAGCTGGTCATACCCACGATATGTTGCCGACGCCGCACGGTCATCAAAGAGATTGTTCAATTGTCTAGGTCCGTTTCGATGGTCAGCGAGTCGAGATGACAGATACGTGCACCGCGGACCTGAACCAAATGCGGCACCACGATGTCCCGTTCCGAGGGTCTCAATTTGCCACAGGAACTCGGTTGAGAGTCGTGCAATTCATCCAGCGTGCTCCAAGGCTAGGAACGAGCGGAAAGAGGGTGGAGCCGTGGAGATCATTTATCTGACAGGTGTCAACGTCGATAATGTGCCTTGATCATGCTCCACTCATGGCTGTCAATACCTCATAAGACGAGGCATGGTAACTCGTCCCTTGATATCATGACCACACAAAAATTACCCCAACTCATCGACGCAGACGAGCCGCATCATGATGCCTGATATGATACCCATGGGTGGCGAGAGTCGTAAGCAAACATTGCGACCGCGACGATGGGGAATCACCAGGTCACAAAACTGCGCCATTCCGTTGTCGACTCGGAATGGGCAAGTCAAACAAACCATCAGCTAAAAACCTGATCTGCTAGCATCATTCCACAAAGAAATAGAACTCGTCAAGGAGCAAGGCTGTGATCAAGGATCGGTTTCGGGTAGTACAGCCTCCACATAGGGAGGACCATCTACTATACAGAGTACATATGATTCTTTTAGATTCTTTGAGAGCAGGGACGGCTCAATCCGGGAAACGACATGATAACCTGAAAACACTCGTCAGATGAGTGACCGACACGGGGAAAGGAAGTAGGAACACACCAAACAAAAACGGAACGCATTTCGACGACGGACAAGTGAAACTCGATAATTACGAAGTAAGGGTGGCTTCAGGGATCAAAAGTCTTGTCACCACCCCATTTGATGATGACATTCCCTCCGAGGTACTCGTGAATCCTGTGCTCGACCTTGGTCCTGAATGACTTGATCAACAACACCATATATGCATTATTGTAACCCTGCTTCGTGTCAACTTCGGTGCGAAGGGTCTGGTCTTGGTTGATCCCAACTTCCTGGGCCAGGGCCTTGAGATTCTCGGCACGGCCCCACTTGGCACTATTGATGTTGAAGTGGATGCTGTTGTCGGCCGTGATAATGGATGGACCGTGGGCGTCGATCTGCTTCTGGGTTGCCAAAGAGCGCACGGTGAGATGGAATTGCTGCACGTTGATGGTGAGCGTGTTGTGTTGGAGGGCGGAGGGCAAGACGATGCAATTGAGGTGGATTGCTAGCTCGTTGCCCGTTGACACGGGTTTCAACCCGCCGGGGAGAGTGTGTGCCGGCATCACGACGTACTGCGAGATCATATTCAGACCCAGATTACCGCTCTCCCCTGGGCCGAATTTGAAGTCGTCTACGTAGAGCCCGGTAAAGACCAGCTGGGAGAAGAACAGGAGGGGCTGCTTTTGAGCGAGCTCGATGGCTGATTTGGCGAGGGACATGGTCAAACTTGCGATAGCCGACGGGGCAGTGTGTTTATAATGAATTCAGCTGTCTGTAAGCTGTTTCGGCGCCATTCTGAGTTGGCCGCTGTGTGAACATGAGCTGGACCGCATGATCTGTCGGCCATAGTCCGGGCGGTGCCAGCAATAAGAATTGCCTTTTAGAGAAAGCGGGCTACTTATCGCTTTGCATTTTCACCGTCCACTGTAAGACGCTTCTTCATTCATCGCCTTATATAGCTGACTCCACCCAGCCTTTCATTCTTCCCTCACTCTCCCTTAGCATGACCTCCGACGAGAAGAGCCACCAAGCCTCCGTCTCAGTCGAGAAGCACGAGTTTGCTCAGCTTCAAGTACAAGAACACGACGACGTTCCCCAAATCGAGCGGCGATCCCTCGACAACGACCAGTCCTCCCTCCCAGCCCCTGCCACCACCCCCTCCAAATCGCAGCGCGCTAAAATCCCCGCTGCGGCCATCATCCCTGTATGGATCGTCCTCAGTTCGACCGTCATTCTATACAACAACCATGTGTACAATACCTTTGGGTTCAAATACCCCGTATTTCTCGTCACTTGGCACCTCACCTTCGCTGTCAGTCTACTTTTTTTTTTTTTTTTTTTGCCCCGTTTCGACCTCTGACGTGTCTTGATAGGCCATCGGTACGAGGGTGCTCCAGCGCACGACAAATCTGCTCGATGGCGCCAAAGACGTTCACGTCTCCCGAGCGATGTTCGTCCGCTCTATCCTTCCCATCGGGTTTCTCTTCAGCGGGAGCCTCATCCTCAGTAACACCACCTACCTCTATCTCAGCATAGCCTACATCCAGATGCTCAAGGTATTTCCTACACGCTCACTTAATCACCGTCTTCCGTGTACCGCATGCCGTTAACTCATTTGTCAGGCTTTCACCCCGGTCGCCATCCTGCTCATTTCTTGGCTCAGCCGGATAAAGGAGCCAAATCGTACGCTAGGCATGATCGTATGCATGATCTCGATGGGCGTCGCCCTTGCCTCGCACGGAGAACTCCATTTCAACCTCACTGGCTTCCTGACCCAGGTTGCTGCTGTCGCCGTAAGCATCGATACTCTGTTCGATCGATTCGTCCCGACTGATGGTTGGAATACATCTAGTTTGAGGCGTCCCGTCTGGTAATGATCGAGATTCTCCTCCATGGGCTCAAGATGGACCCCCTCGTCTCGCTCCATTATTATGCACCTGTCTGCGCGGCCATCAATCTCCTCGTCATTCCTTTCACGGAGGGCCTCGAACCCTTTTATGCCATCGCAGCGGGCAAGATAGGTTGGGGTGTCCTCATTTCGAACGCCCTAGTGGCCTTTTTACTCAACGTTGCCGCCGTCTTCCTGGTGGGGTCCGGCAGTGGCTTGGTGCTGACACTCGCAGGAGTTTTCAAGGTTGGTCCACGCAGCGCACGTTGCACGTTTTCAAGTCTGATCACGCTTTCTTTCAGGATATCCTCCTTATCGCTGGCTCTGTGCTATTGTTTGGCGCGCCCATCACGCCACTGCAAATTTTTGGTACGGATCTTGCAATCGGTTCTCACGTTCGGCTGCTAAATGGAAACTAGGGTACTCCGTCGCGCTGTGCGGACTTATTTTGTATAAAACATGTGCCGGGAAGTGAGGCAGCTGTCGAAACGTGTCGAAACGTGTTGAAAGCTCAGCCTTGTGCGCCCCTGTTCACCACACAGGTTTGTGGAACAAATACACCCTTTCAGTGCATATTCGCAATTTAGATGCGTTGCCACCTAGTGCGCCTTGGCCCGCCATCCTTGCCGCGCTTTCATGTTGCTTTACATCGTGCTTCATATCTCGCCAACCATAATACCTGTCACGCTACGCATACTCATTTCTAGAGACAGTATACATTATACAAGAGTTGCTTTATATTGCTCAGATCTTGGTCATGTTTCTGTTAGTGCCGACAGATGATGTTGGAGTCACAGTCGGCGTACGTAGTGAGATCGACGGTACGCATGGTTTGCGTGTTTCACGGTGCTTTTTACACGACATGTTACATCGTACGGTAACAAGACATCAGGTTTACATTTGACATGCCTGAAAGATCTTGTAAGGAGCTCTCATACTTGACAACAAGAATCGTCCGTGGTCTCGGGAGATCATAGTTCGTCGGTGGCTACCAACAGTTCGTGCCACGCGCTCAGTGAGACTTCTAAAATTTCCAGGTTTGAGCTCCATGGGACGACCGAAGATAGGCGCACAGTATGGCTGCAGGCAGTGAATGATTCGATTGATCGTTCAAACTCCGACATATTTTATGTGCAAGAATTCGTCCCAGCGAACTCTCGGCTAGCCAAAGCGCTTGTATGTGTATTTTTGGAGTGACACCCTGTCGATAACTTGAGTACTTATGCTTGGCTCTGGGCTGACAATGGAGGAGACAGAAAAGTTGAAATCGACGCAATGCCCATATTTGGTAGAGTGATGGCGCGTTGCAGGCTCGGTGCAAAGTGGCCATCAATGTGCCATACATGTCATAGAGACCCTGGTGTGAATCCGAGAACGTAATCGAAGGTCATGCCGGTCCGCGATCGAGGACCGACTGATGCATAGTGTGGGGAGAGGACGGAATGTCGTTTTGCTGAGATCAATCACACGTTCGACGGCTGCGGAGACCAGAGAGAGCCACGGGGAGGGCTCAAGCAGGTCTACTTATTGACGCTGGGAGGGGCCGAAGCGTAGATATAAATCACGCGCTAGAAGCACTGCAGCAACTTCCATTCCGCTTTTGACAGGTGTGTACCAAGATGTCAAAATTAGAACACACAGTTCCTTTCCACTGAATCCGGCCAGCAATTTCTGTGAGATGTCTTGCAAGAAAAGAGCGTATGCAAAGAGTGGAGTACATGAGTGTGTACGGAGCGTTAAGATCATCGATGTTTGGAGTTTTGTCCGGAAAAGGGACGGGTACATAAGCGATTGATCGAGAAGCGAACGCTCGCTTGCCGATGCGGTTCGTTAAGTACTAACCTCCTTTTTCGACTTCGCTCTTTGGCTTTCGTCCACCATGTGCGTCCCACCCTACTATTGTTTTGTCTCCCTCACTCTTTTTCCAGGTCGGACGTCTCGAGTGCCACATCGGCGACGACAGCCACGTTTGAGACCGCCCTTGCTTTCAACGCCATCGTGTTCGGCATCGAAATTACTGCCTTCACCCTTCTTCGTCCACTTTTCAAATCCGTCTATGAACCCCGTACTATTACTCCGGTCGACGAGTGCGTCACTCCATGTCACCACGCTGCCTGCTCACCTCGCCCTGTTTTACAGCGAACGTGTCAAACCATTCCAAACTGGCCTGCTCACATGGCCAATCACGCTTTTCCAAACAGACTACGAAGAAATAAAGCGCGTCAATGGACTTGACGCTTACTTCTTCGTCCGATTCCTCCGTGTCATGGTTCGCGTGCTCGTTCCTATCTGGCTTATCTCCTGGGTTGTCCTCTTACCTGTCACTTCTGTCAACAATAATATTTCTGGAAACACTGGTCTGAGCAGATTTACATTCGGAAACATCGAACCCGATCAGAAAGCCAGATATGCCGCTTTTATCATCTTGGTGTGGCTCTCGACTCGTGAGTAGCATACACGCGTCTCCAGAGTCGATTCAACACCTCATCCAACTCACAGTTTGGATGTTCTGGAATATCAAGCACGAAATGACCCACTTCATCAACGTTCGACAGCTCCACCTTATTGACCCCATACATGCCCGGTCCGCCCAAGCGAATACTATCTTGGTTTCTGGGATTCCTTCCAAGTACCTGTCAGAAAAGGCTCTGATGCAGCTCTATTCTCGCTTCCCTGGCGGCGTGAAAAAGATCTGGATCAATCGGTAGGTCATCCTTCCAGAGTTGAAACCCTCAATCACACCGTACACACCCACCCTCTGCAGTGATTTAAAGGAGCTACCTGGCATTTATGACCGCCGTCTTGCCGCATGCGGAAAACTAGAGTCTGCTGAAAATTCCTTACTTGCTACTGCCGCCAAACTTCGCGCTCAGGCAATCAAGAAGGAGGGCGACAACTCCGCAGACCCTGTCGAATCCGCCGACCAAGCTGAGCGTAACCTCACTCTTGCTGAGCAACTTGTTCCACTTGCCAAGCGTCCCACTCACCGCCTCCCTGTGGGTTTCATGCCCTTCTCCCTCCCTTTCATTGGTCAGGAAGTAGATACGATTGACTGGTGCCGGAACGAGATTGCTACTACCACTGCTCTACTGCGCGAAGCCCGCAGGACCGTTTCTCAAGAATCTTCTATTCCGAGTCCTGAATCGGAAGCTGCGGGCGATGCAGGAAAATCGATCGACACAGGCAGCTCCGCACAGTCTTACCCGCCTCTTAATTCTGCTTTCATCACGTTCAACCAGCAGATTGCGGCGCACATGGCTTATGGTTCACTTGCGCACCACGTACCGTACCGCATGGCTGATCGGTACCTCGAAGTTTCCCCCGAAGACGTTCTGTGGGGTAATCTTGGCATGAATCCGTATGAAAAACGTATTCGGTTGGCAATCAGCTATGCTTTGACCGCTGCTCTGATCATCTTCTGGGCAATTCCTGTGGCATTTGTCGGTGTCATATCGAATATTGAGGGTCTCTGTGTTCGGGAAAAGTGGCTCGCATGGCTTTGTAAAATCCCACCAGTGGTCCTTGGTATCATTCAGGGTATCCTACCCCCAGTGTTACTCGCGGTTCTCATGATGTTCCTGCCCATCATCTTGAGGTTATTTGCACGCTTTGAGGGTATCCCTACTCGCACAGGGTTGGAACTTAGCTTGATGACGCGTTACTTTATCTTCCAAGTTATTGTGAGTGTTTCATTGCAATCAACTAGATATTGCTCATCCATGGTGTACAGCACTCCTTCCTCATCGTGACACTGAGTTCTGGGATCTTCGCCGCTCTCCCGGGCATTCTTCAGAATCCTAGTTCCGTCGCCAGCTTGTTAGCGAAGTATCTTCCTCAGGCCTCGACCTTCTTCCTTACGTGTGTTTCGTATTCTGTTTCTATTCGTCATTATACCCATCTGCTTTGAACAGGTACATCATTCTGCAAGGATTGACCGTATCTGCAGGCGGTTTCCTTGGCTATGTTCAGCTGATCCTGTACTATGTCAAGTTGTTTGTTCTCGGAAGCACTGCTCGTTCAATCTACGACATCAAGTTCGGTCCCCGAACCGTGGCATGGGGCACGCTATTCCCGGGTATCACCTTGCTCACTGTTATCAGTATGTGCACACTCGGCGTGTAGTGATCTCTCGCTAATGATCCGCGCAGCTCTTGGTTATTCAATCATCTCTCCCATCATCAATGGCCTATCTGTTCTCGCCTTCTTCCTCTTCTATTTGCTCTACAAATACCTCTTCTTGTACCAATATACTCAGACATCGACCACGGACACCGGCGGCTTATTTTACCCCAAAGCCATGCAACATGTGTTCGTGGGCTTGTATGTTCAACAGATCTGCCTCTGCGCACTTTTCTTCCTCGCCCGAGACGAGAACAACCACGCGAGCGCAGTCCCGGAGGCAATATTGACAATAATATTAATCTGTGTGACTGTGAGTCACCAGCTTTCGCCCCCAAATTTTCTGATGCACTCGTCTCTCAGGCCGGATTCCAAATCATAATCAACGCGTCTTATGGTCCACTCATCAGTGCACTTCCTCTCAGCATCGCGGACAAGACCCACCAATCCGAGACTGAACCCCGTCGTAAATCAGATGAAAAGCGGCGCGAAACGATTGACTCGGCCATCGACCCATCCACGTCGCAGCCGACGATGCAGCGCAAGGGCACCGACTCGTCGCCTGATGGTGAAGATCCCGACACTTACTTTGACGACCTCCACTTTTTGTCGTTCGACGGGACGGTTGATTACGGGTTCACGCAACCCGCGCTGGCGCGTCCTCAGCGCATCGTCTGGATTCCGGAGGACACGCTCGGGTTGGGAAAGGAAGAAGTTGCGGCAAACGAAGGGTCTGGCGTCTTGGCGACCACGGCGGGGGCGACGATGGATGCGAAGGGGCATGTCGCGGTCCACGCGCCGCCTGTGGATCTGACCAAGTTTTGAATTTGAAAGGTGGAGTCGTGTGTGATCTTGTTCGAGTGCGGTTCTTGGTTCTAATGTCCTATAATGTCTCTTTGCTTGATTTTTTGGTTGCATTCACTCACGTCTCGTGGGATTTTTCTTCTCGTCGATCAACACATTCAAGGTATATGTTCAAATTGGATTTCCAACGTGCTTAGTCTTTTACCATGTCAGTTTTGTTTGTAACGACGCTACGCTAGTACTAGTGAGCATCTTCAATCCGACGGTAGTTCCGATCGCACTGCAAGAAAGCTATGGTGTCTGCGGTGTCGAAAAATCCCGCGCAAAGTGATCACGGTTCTGATTGTAAATATCAGTAGTCAGAGGGTTTAGTTACATGACACCGCCTCGTGATAGCCTTTTCAGCACGTTCCCGGCCCATAAGAACCATCGAACGTAAGTCTGGACCTCGGTTATCTCAGCTAGGCATTTTCCGCTACAGTGTATCGGTCAGGGTATGTATCGTTGCATTCCTTGACGAATTTACTACGATGCCTGCTCGCCAGTAATAAATATTTCTTCCCGGCGGATTGGCCTTCAGTGACTCGGAGAGGACAAGGCTCGCATGACTCCATGAACGCATCTCCCCAAATATGTCGCATGTCGCAATAGGCTTCGATGTCTCCGTTCCGTGACAGTTCCACCCTCAGGAACATGCGTCTTCTCAGTTGCAAGTCGCAGCGACTTGAATCCGGATTCCGCCACCTTGCATACGCGATCGTGTCCCATCGATGGGGCCATGAATCGGAAGAGGTCTTGTATGACCCGGACTCCCCCCAAAGACAAACCTACCATCCAATTGCGTCAGGACTTGCTGGATATTTGGACCACTAGTTCGAATGTAGAGGAAGGAGACGAACCCTCGGAATCAGGCACAGCACAGATTGACGAGTCTCCTCAAGGAATGGAGTTTGAGGGGGAGGCTCGAGCGCCAAGAGCAACGGAGGATTATTTCAGTATAACACGAACCGGCTGTTAAATGACTGGTTCAGCTCTTCTCGTGTGGAGGTTATGGGCACATCTACAGAGGCAACGTCAGTATCAGAGGGACGTCGACCCAAAGGTGGGTCATATCGTGTTCCCGGAGGCGGAGATTAAACAGCGATTGCAATCAAGGCGTACAGGACATATTATAGCGACGAACAGCAGGACGGAAACTTGAAGGTGTGCTCGTTCACAAGCTAAACCCATACTGTTACAACAATGCGTCGGGTTTTTTCACGACATATGCAATGGTCGTGGACAGATTTTTACGAGCAATGTCCCTTGTCGTTACTTCAGTCGCATGCGCGGGTCAATCTTGCCGTTTTGAGGGGAGTGAAACCTAAGTGACCGGATCAAACGATGGTCAAACAGGAGGTGGATATTCGTTTGGTGACGTTGATCTCCCGCCGAATCACGCCCGGAGTTCTACTGATCGGATCCTATGCGGAGAAGGAGCTTACGGAGATCATTATAATAAAATCTGAGAACTAACTCTTATGCTATCGACATCGACGGGTCGGGCGGAGCCTATTTGTGAGTCTGTGGTCGACCTTGGTGTGATTCATTATATCGTACCGATAGACTTACATGTACGTGCAAGACATCATAACCAAGAATACGCAGAGAGCACGTACGAAACACTTGGTTTCCAACGACACCTCTAAAAGTCCAAGTAATCTTTCCCCGTTCCCCAGGTTTGTGCACCAGTGCCAGCGGTCCCATACGGGTCCTCGGGTACTGCACCTTCGACATCTTTAAACGAGAACTCTCGCTTGAACTTTGCCTCGAGAGAGGAAAGCGTAGCGATCAACTTTGTACATGCT
>JBBPLQ010000296.1:0-29156 GCA_038089855.1 Royoungia palumana
TGTGCGCGATCACGTGATTCACATGCAGCGCACGCGCCGTGTTCGGTGTGGCGAAAATTGAATTGAGCTCGACGACGACTAACACACTAACTGACGGTCGTTACACCCCGGTGGACAAGTGAACGACGACAACGAAACCGACAATGTCTGTGAATGGCCGCCCAGCATGGCAGACAGACGATCTCGACGAAGAATGGGTCGACGAGGATGAGGCTTCTCTCGGAACGCAGTCTGTCTCACTCACTACACCACTCCCCACTTTCTTGCACACACCGAACGCAGTAAAGGAACGTGTGGCTAGTCCAGACCCAGCTGGTACATTTCTGATCAGGGAGGACATGCCCGCCGCCGCGTTGCTTCCAATGACGCCTGGCCGGCAGATCAAAAAGGGTGGCATCAAGGACATCTTTAGCCCTCTGGCCCTAGAGAAGATGTTCGAGCCACCATCGCCACCCCCACAGAAATCACTTGCAATGACGTTCACTGCCGCTCCAGCTGTGCCCTCTCGCTTGTCCCAGGCGTTTACCCCAAATGACAGTCGGTCCGACTCGGATACGAGCCAGGTTGATCGTGCCCCCCTCATCTCATCGCGTTCTTCAAATGTCGTCACACCTCCTGCGCGAGGGACTCAGAAAAATACCGCTTTCCAGGGACCATTCACCTTCACCGTTCCGCGCCAGAAACCCAGGCTTCCGCAGGCGGAAAGCACCCCAGGACATGGCTACAGTGCTGTTAATCCACCCATGACAGATCCAAGGCTGCGATTGTTTCAACTCCAGTATGACACCTTCACCCGTGACCATCTCTCCGCAATGGTAGATTCTATCGCTGTCAATACTCCCTCAGGTGAAAGCGCTGAGGGTAATGGTTCGCCTTCTAGTCCCGTCCCGCGGATCCTCCTTGGGCCATCTCAAACCCCTACTTCAGACGATACCCCCATCCGTAGCGTCAAACGTATCAAGCTTAGTCCTCCATGCGACTTTTATGGCGAGGGCGCCGGGGCAGGGGCGGTCGTTTCCCGTCCAAGAGCACCGAGGGTAGATTATGTCGGCGAGTCGCGCTCACTCATGCAACAAATTAAGCAAGCTCGCGATTTCTCAACCATCTCTACGAACGTGACGGAGCAAACGCCTACTACGGATCGATCCCATATGGAAGCACCGGGACGAGCCCCCCTCCATGGTGAGCTTTGTTCCCTCTCTCATGCAACGTATTCCCACTGCACACATAGATATCTACCCTGCTCTTTTACCGGTCACCAATGAAAAAAGCGGATCGGTCACAGGATCATCGACAGCTGCGCCAAGCGGCCATTCCTCGCTTGCTTTCCGGATGCAGGCGGCGAACCTGATGCAACAAATCAAAGATGACATGAAAGGTTCAAAACGGCTGTATACCGGCGACACTGAATTCACTCCTTATACCCATGGGGAGGGTGATCAAGCCGACTTATCTGCATCCGCACTCGTAAAATCACAACAGAGTCACTGGTCAGGTGGGAGCCATGAACGAAGCCGACGGAAGTCTCCCAAGACAGGGTCTCCTCGCCGCCTCTCTTCCGCTTCACGACAGCACCCCAGTCCACGCAAATTCCCTCGTTCTGTGTCTGATGACCAAGAACGTAGCCTGGTCCATGACATATCGAATATGTCAATCGAGGGGCCATGGCAAGCAGAGTTGCATCCTGGGGCGGGTGATGAAAGTCCAGCATCGATTCCCAATGTTCCACGCATTCGAGTTACGTCGTCGCCCGCGATCGATGCAATCCCCCTGCCCACGACTCAAATGCCTCGACCGTATCCGTCGTCATCACTACGTTCCGGTAGCAATATAGATCTGAACCGGTTCGTATCGTCAAGCACAGCTTCTGGGACAACCATCACCGCCAGCAGTGCGCCCTCGTTCGTGAAGCATGCAGGCCCTGTTCATATCACACACATTACGCCATCCGATGTTCCGTCACTTCCCCAACGTGTTGGTAGGATGGTGTACGACAAGGATCTCATGAGGTGGATGAGAGCCTCCGCACGTATTTCATCCGACGGCGATGATCTAAGAGATCATGCGTCTGTGACTGATGCCGAGAGTGAGGATCCGTTCAGGGATATCGAGAGTCTGCGGGAGGATGATTCAGGGGGTGCGAATGATGTAAGCGTGAACGCTGCAGGGCAAGGCCCGGCGGCAACGCAAGATGAAGAGGTGGCGGAGGAGGTGCATTTCACGCAAGGCGCCTCCCGGATGGAGGCTGGAGAGGATCAAGAGAACGACCAAGAGGAAGTGGGGCTGACCACGTTCATGTTCGACGGGCTGCCCGCCGCCGGGGTTCAAGATGTCAGTGAAGACGAGACCACCGAGTCTGATTCCGACGGTGATGGGAGTGAGGTGACTCAACGTGCGCCTGCCACACTGGAGCTGGAGGACGACTTGTCGAATGAATTGCCTGGCCAAGAGCCACTCGTACCCGTCGAAGCAACACCGGTAGCACCTCGTAGGATGCCTACGGCCGCAACACCGATGCCCCCCAAGTCGGCGCTCAAAAGCGCCAGCACGACTCCCGTATCTGCAATGAAGGATCCAAACCGCGACAAACACCGCACGCCCGCTCAGAGATTAGGACACCGAAGGTCTGTCAGTTTCTCAGATGGCAAACGCGACGGTCCTATAAGGGGGCTCACCGCGAGGTCGCACGAGAGTGACGACGATCCTGGGACGAGCATGTTGTCGTTGGAGCCTACCCAGAGTTCTGCCTATCCTCCTTCACTGAGGTCCAAACGCATTGCGGAGATGATGCAGGGTCTCGAACAAACGAGTGAGTTCTCTGCGATATTTCATGAGAAAGGATGGCTCAGTGCAGTGACTAGTCGAGTCCGGGGACACACCGACGAGATCCTCGGTCCCAGTCCATGACGTCGAGGAGCTGCAGCTCGTCGGAAGTAGGCGCCCCAGTCACCAGATGGTGGATTCGATTGATGTCTCCCGGCGAACGTCTTCAATGTGGAGGATGAACAATCTGTCCGATCAAGACCGGAGAAATGCTACATTTTTGACAGAGTGCTCCTTCGGAGTTGCGCATGACAAACTGGTCCAAGTGATCACCGATGTGCAGCCTTTTGAGCCCCATTGGGAAGACTTGATCAGCATCGACTTGTCAAAGAAGTCGCTGGACAGCGTCGCACGGCTGAAGGAGTTCTTACCCAAACTCGATTCGTTGACATTGTGCGTGATACATACGCATGTTGTGTGAACTATTGCGAGCACCATGTTGTGAACTGACATGAAATCGATAGAAACTGCAATCAGCTGTCATGGTTGAGTGGAATCCCTGCATCCTTGCGGACGCTTTCGATCGCTTCCAACGTGTACGTCGTCTGTCGGGATTCTTGCCAATGACGTTAGCATGCTGAACGCGACCGAAGCTTGACAGGCGTCACATCGTTTAGCCACCTTCAAAACCTCGAGAATCTTGACATTAGCAATAATGATATCGACTCACTCAGTCGTAAGTGGCTGATACATGCTTCATGAGGTTGATACCGATTGGCGTGAAACAGAGTTGCAGTGTCTGCGACACTTGAGAGAACTTAGAGCCGACGGGAATCGGATTACGAGCTTGGACGGATTGCAAAAGTTGGAAGCACTGACGAAACTAAGCGTGCAGGGAAACCAGATCCGTGAGGTCGAGTTCAGTCTGTTCCGATGGTGTGATGTTTCAGTCTTTTTCCAATTCTCCCAGCGGTGCCGCTGACCGCGTTTATGTTCTAGGCCACGGCTAGAGATGCTGGACTTGAGCCAGAATCAGCTGGTCAGGGTCACCTCGCTGGCGCGAAGCCTGCCTACCCTGAGTGTCTTGAATTTGGGTGGGTTGGCTTGTTGTGGTTGCCAAGCAGTGCCTGACTGATGTGCTTGGCTTTGTCGAAGACGGCAATTCATTGAATGATGTTGATGCCGGTGGTTGTATGGCGAGACTTCGCATTCTACGCGCCAATAACAACCGACTTCACAGCCTCAACGTGGGGCACTTTGCGAATCTGCGCACGCTGTATCTGGACAACAACGCACTGGGAGGGCTGGTGAAAGGCGAGCGGCTCGCGAAGCTGGAAAACCTTTCGATGCGAAATCAGAGCTGCCGCGACTTGTGAGTGGCATCTTATCGATGACTGTAGCGTGACGTGACGGGATCTTTCATTATGGGGTGCCCGATTGATGGCGATAATGATGGATGGTGATTTGCAGTCATGTCTCGACGCGCCAATTCCGGGATGTGAAACGGCTTTATCTTTCAGGTATGTGCTTCCAACAGATCAAGTTTGGATGGTGGTTGAGGGCGAACGCGTATCTGGTTCACTAGGCAACAAACTAAAAACAAATTTCATCGAGGAAGCGTGTTACAATCTTGTCTACTTGGAGGTTGCGGCATGCCGCTTGACGGCGTTGCCGCGCGAGCTGGCGCGGCTGGCACCCAACCTTCGTGTGCTGAACCTCAACTATAATTTCCTAGAAGATGTGGCTGGGCTGGAAGGTCTCACGAGACTAAAGAAGCTAACGATGATTGGATCTCGCTTAAAAGGGACGAAACCGCTGATCCGTGCACTTCAACGGATGCCAGATGTGGAAATGGTCGACTTGAGGTGAGGACGCTATCGGGGATCCGGTGTTTTCCATTGCGCCGCATTCTGCATCAAGTTTCTCCACGGCGCTTTTTGTTGACGACCCGAAACTGACCGAGATGTTGGCAGGATGAATCCGAGCACGCTAGGATGGTATCTACCGCTTCTAGTGCGAGACGTGCCTGGGGCGTTGCAACCATCGGAGCACGGGGGATCTGGAGGGCGGCGCAGGGGTGAGAAAGGGGGCGAATGCGGATGGCAGGAGCTGGACGCAAAGTTTCGGCGAGACTTGCCGGATGAAGCGTATGTCGGCCGGCTGGCGTATCGAGGGCTTGTTATGAGAGCATGCCCACGAGTCCGGATGTTAGACGGGGTGGAGGTATCGGAGAAGGAACGGGTGAAGGCTAATCAGCTACTGCAGGGCATCATGGGAAAGGGGAAGATTAAGGGGGAGGGCGGGAGAGGAGAACGATAAGGGGGAGTGACAGATTATGCCTGAGTACATGTGACTTTTGTGATTTGGTCATCGTGTTTGTGTGTCTTTTTTTTTCTTTTTTCTTTTTTCTTTTTTCTTTTTTTTTTTTCTTTGTTTTTATTTTATTTTGTATTAATTTTTCTGATCTGTTACAGATCTGATTGGATATGGAAATTTGATATGAAATAAAATTTTAATGCTGGATGTGACCGATGACGGAGGGGGTTACGAAAGGTGGCACAGAGATTTGATGGGCCGGGGATTCGGAGGAGAGGCGAGTGCGGTGGGGCTGTGTGAGATGCCGAGACCAAATCGAGCGGGCGAGGCCACGAAATGGGCTCCCCGCGCGCGTGAACGTGCCTGGCCGGGCAAAATTGAAAAGAGGCGCATCTGAAACGGTGTCCTCGAGGCGCTTGAGCTCATATGTCCATTTGGGGTGGAATTTCGATTGTGTGATATGATGACGATGATCCCGGTTGCGATGGGAGAGAGGACTGCCGAGAGGAAGGTGCGAGGGGGTTCGTGCGAAGGGCGGGCGGGTGACGGGACCGAACCTGAACTGGCAACGACAGAGCTGGTGATTGATTTGACACGGGGGCTCGCTTCGACGGTGCGTTCTCCGGACGAGAAGACGGTCAGCTGTGCTTGAATGGGCACCAGCGGACGTTATTCGCTACCGAGAAGGAGGTCTCGCGGGATTGTCTCGCGCATGGTGAGATGAAAAAGCGACGGAAACGTTGCCGGCAGAGCTTAAGCTTCCCAGGACTAATTACTTTCTTTGAGTGCCTTGCACAGCGATCGTATTTCATACCGTCCACTTCCATCCCCGTCCCTTCCTCCTCATCCCCTTCCGACCGTTATTTAATCGCCCGTGCCCGTCCCTTGCCCCTTGCCCCCCTCCGCGTCTCCTCACCTCCTCACATCCCGCGCGAATGATCGAGCAGACCCCGCCACTCCTCCCCATCTCCTCCTACAACGTCGCCCAGCTGCACCTCTCCCTGTACGTCCCTCGTCCGGCTTCGTAAGCGCGTGTCATATGTCATGATCAATCGAGATCGTCCTGTCACGCCCCTTCCGCCATCATTCCTCTCTCTCCTCTCCCCCGACTCCGCTGATTGTTATTATCTCCCCCAGTGCTGATCCCAAAAACGACGTCCCCTTCGTCGACGCTCTGTCACAGCACAGCTCTCCGGCCATCTGGTGGGTTTTGCTCCATCCATCCACCCCACTCCGTTCCTTTTTCTTCTGCCCCCTTTTTTCTTTTCTTTTCTTTTCTTTTTCTTTTTCTTTTTCTTCTCCTTTTGTCCTTCCTATTTGGTAACTGTCTCATTACAGTCCCGAGCCCGACCTTGCTTTTTCCCAACGACGAATGTCCACCTCCACCGCATCCGCGCCAGATACCGACGCGAGCAGCATCCAGGACAAAAAGCACTCGTCCCCTTCCGTCTCTCCCCAGCCAGACAACAGGCCTCGCTCCGACGACGCCAACCACTGGAATTTCGACCCAAAGCTCCCCGACGCCCCACTCGATAATACCCCCAAGGTCCAGCTCCCCTCCATCTTCACAACCTTTGAGGACCACTTCCGCAACGATATTCGTCGTACCTCCTTGCCCAGCATCGGTTCAGATTCTACCTCAAATACCCGCTACAGGGCATCCCCATATCCCCAACAAGCCTCCCGCGGATCCCGCGCGTCCGTTAATCAATCCAACTCCCCAACATACCACTTTTCCTCCGTTGATACCCAAGACCAGTCTGCAGAGAAATCCCGTCTTAATTATAATTACTCAGATTCGCCGTATTCCCAACCTTCGCTTCCGAGCGCACCCACTTCCACTTCCCAGATGTCTTCCTTTCCTTCCCCCCTCACCCCTGATTTGCGTCAGCAAGGCCCCTACGTCGACTCGGACGAGTGGTCCAACTCCCCTTCCACGATCGCCCGCCCAGGCTCGACTTCCGACCATCTGTCCCTGGCTGCGCCGCTCAAATATGATGATGGCTTACGCCACGCTTCTTTCAGCGCGCCCATCGGCCAACAGCAGTTGTTCACGACCGCAGGCCGCATCTCGGGCCAGCAAGATCGAAGGCCGTACCCCCCTGGCGCTCAGAAGTCCGAAGACTGGTCTTTCCCCAATCAGGAATTCGTCTTGCCTCCCAGCAATCCTTCCTCCTATAATTCGACATCGGTCCCCCTTTCTCCCTCTCAGCCTCCTCCGCCTTCTGCGGTGCCCCCGCCTTCGTCGCCCTCAGCCCGCCCGCCGCAGACAGTCCCTTCGTCCACTCTCGTCGACCGCCCTACTAAAA
Organism: Royoungia palumana; assembly: GCA_038089855.1. Classification (NCBI taxonomy): domain Eukaryota; kingdom Fungi; phylum Basidiomycota; class Agaricomycetes; order Boletales; family Boletaceae; genus Royoungia; species Royoungia palumana. The sequence goes on from JBBPLQ010000296.1 coordinate 7,389, forward strand.
AGCGCGGAAAACTTCCAAAGGAAACGACGGACTTTCTCAAGGCGTGGTTGCATCGTCATTCGGACCATCCATACCCCAGCGAGGAAGAGAAAAAACAGCTATGCAACGCCACTGGTTTGAGCATGAGCCAGGTCTCTAATTGGATGATCAATGTAAGCCACCCATCACTCCATCTTGATTTGTCCACTCACCTGCATGCCAAGGCACGACGCAGAATCCTGGCGCCCGCGCACAGGGCAGCTTCGGGCCCCACCACTTCGTCTCCATATCCCCCAGCAACGCGGACTACGCCTGCGAGCAATACGATGCTCGAGCACGTGTCCCGTCGCCCCTCGATTCCGCAAGAGTCGCTGCAGTTGTATCATCCCATGTCGCTTCAGTCGCTTCCGTCGTCTAATCAGAACCACGCTGGATCGCCCCCGACGGATTATGTTGGTTCCAACCGGCATCTTGTCGGAATGCCACAGCGGACATCACACCCGTATCATGGAGGATCAAGTGGCCTTGACGTTGCCCAAACAAGACATTCGATGGCGTATGTCCCCGGCCAAGGACACCACTCTGGGAACGGGAGCCAGGCAGGCCACTATATACCGTCTGGCGTTCCAATGTCTGCGCCGCCGTCCCTGTCCGCTGCCCCCTTTGGGTCGCACAACCTGGGCGGTCACCACCATCACGGGCAGTCTTTGTATTCGTCTCAGCATCATCCGCATTCTTCGTTGTCTCCCGGTTTTCTCGCAAGCCCCTCGCCGGGATCTGAAAGACTGTCGTCCACGGAACACACGCACAGCTATTACAGCGAAAGCCAAGCACATCCGTCGTCCAATCCTGGATCGGCTTTTTCAGGCCCTCATTAATGATCCGGATTGGGGGAAATAGGGGTAATCTGATGCATTCCATGGCCCGAAAACTCCAGCGCGTGTACAGTATTATTAGTAGTTATTATACTGACTCAGCTAAACCACTAGTCGCTTCTCGCCTTCTTGCAACCGCCCATACGGCACCCCTGCAGAAAAAGATTCTTTTTTTTCTTATTTCTTTCTTCGTTTGTTCTGGACTGCTCCATCGCCATTACGCGCGCGCAGTCTCCTCGGATTTCTCTCTGCTGGCACATGTGCAACAGCGGAGAAGCGATTCTTTTAATGTATCCCTTGCCGCGCATCTGCATCCGATCTTTAGCTTCAACTTTGCCTATAATGGCACTGTCTGGAATCCCCTCATTCCGCACTTCATTATCATTCCATAATGGCATCCTTGCGTACGTTCGGGAAGGTCGGAAGGTACCATACACGTTCTTGTTAACGCTGTAGCAATCGAAACAATTTTGATATCGTATACCATTTCGAGGCATCAGTCTGCGGCTTCTCTTTTGTGTGCCATCCGCTCGCTCAGATCGTGATCGTATCGATATGACGGCCGACTATCACAATCAAGATATTGACATGCGAGTGTACCCGAACCTCCTCGGCTGTGTGACTGGCTACCACGAACGCGTCAGTTGGTTGTGAGACGGTTCGCGTCGCCGTCGGAGGTTCGGGAACGAGGGAAAACAAACAAACAAACGTGGGTGGCGGAGTCTGGGGCGGAGTGTCAGCCGGGGTGGGTCTGCACCGACCCGCTCTCCTTGGACTCATACCAACGCGCAACATGCGCACCTCGGGGCCTAGGCTGTAGCAACACGAAAGGAACACGGCGCTGCGTCCATGCCAGCACAGGCATGGAGGGCAGTCTCCATACAGCAGGTCAATAAGCCGAACCTGGGAAACGATACCCCCAAATGGGAGGGGAACACCCAGGCGTCGCACGTCATCATGCGAGGCTTGCCAAAGAGCCGCTTGTCGTCTCCGAGCTCGGCCGGTCATAAACCGTCCCTGTAGAGCGTTGCCGTTGCGCGCCGACCCATGCTTGCGTCGTTGGAGCCGACCCGTCGCCGGCGTAATATGGGCACACAGCCATGCTTTGCCGGTCGATATGGCGCGAGCGATAATGATACATTGGTGATCGTGACCAACTCGCGTCGTCGTCACCCGGATGCTCGTTCCTGCAAGAATTATGATTTTACGCCCATTGACGGGGGCTGTCGATTGAAACTGGTGTTTCGAGTTCGGGATACATATCCAGGTGAGATCTCAGATAACATGATAACGGAGGTTGATGGTGACGATATGATGATAATCTTTGGATCCGTTTCATTCCGATCTCCACAAGCGATGTGCGATGGGGCGAGCACGGGATAGAGAACGGCGGCGGCGACGGAGAATTCAGGGGTTCGAGTGGCGCTAGATCTCGCCAAAACCTCACTTGGTAAGGCTTGGTCCTGTGGTCGTTAATTGTCTTCGTTTTCCTTTTTCATGCGACTGCAGTGCATGATTTAGGCGGAGAGGCTTTGCGACGCGCGAACCCTTTTTTTATTTATTGCTATTACCTCAGTGGTGGATCAAGTCGTGCGGCAAGAGGCCCCACAAACGGGCGGTCCGTCGGGGACGCACGGATTCGAAGCATAAGCGCCACGTCACAAACTTTATGCATCGCTTTTCATATTCGGGCTGATACGGGGAACGTGTAGCAACTCGCAATTGATCGCTATTGATCGCTCGGAGCGACGGAGGCTGAACATGGTAAATTTAAGTTGGACGTGATTTCGAAACAAACCTCACTGTCGTTCGCGTCGTTTCCAAGGGTGAGCTAGGTTAGGTATGTTCACCCTGATAAGGGATATTGCAGGTTGAATATGTGCGCATTGATATATGAGGTTCGTCTATAACGAGGCTACGCGGGGTGGCTTGCCTCATCCTCTGCTTCTCTTTTTTTTTTTTTTTTTTTTCAGGGTGTTTGTTTGTCTTTTTTTGCGTTCCTTAGCGAAGTGAGAGACTAGCTCACCTCCTTTCTCGGACATACTGCGAATCTATCGCGATTTGGCAAGTTGCGCTTTTAGGACCACAAACAACGTTGCAACCAACCCTGAAGTCCGAAAAGACTGGAGCGCAACGTTCATGATGAAATGATAAAAAAATAGGTGGTCGTGCTCGACGGACAGTGCCGAGGCACTCTCAGTTTGAAATGATGCATCGATGACAAATCCTGTACTGGGCTGTCAAGTTTACCGTGTGGGCTCGAACACAAGTTCCGGATTGTTCTGTTATAGGCTTCGCAGCTGCGGGCACGCGCTCCCCCAGTTGCTGGTTCTGATGCGAACTGCGTGGTACGGTTGGATACATGCGTGTGGTGGCGTGATGCATGCAGGAACGTGCCCAGCCCCACTGATTCTGGTACGTTCTCGCTTCCACACCCAGATCGAACGGAATGGAAGGTCAGGGGGTGGACGACGCACGCGCATGTGGAAAGTTATCATGGGGTTCGGCCATCCGGTCCCGGTCCCGGCGGCACACTGGTCATAGGATTCCCCATACGGACCTGAGCTAAACCATAACGGGCACACTTCCACCCAACTCTGACTCCCTATGGAAACGGAGGGTGGAACATTCAGAGGTGGGGAAAAAAAAAGAAAAGAAAAGAAAAGACAAACCAAGTGAGGAAAAGGGGAAATAGGTTGAGCCGAGCGGGTGGGGAATTTCACCACAGGAACGGGCGCGGGGACTCAATGATTTGCAAAATGGATCTGCCGTCCAACTCTGTTTCTTCTTTTCGCTCTTGACTCGCCCGTATCAATAATCACGCATCACGCTCCCAAGTCGTGTCATTGCGGTGCCGCGCGCCGTGAGGCTCGGGGCTTGTGCCTATGTAGTGCATGCGCCGCAGGTTGCTTTGTAGACAAGGGCAACACGTCTTCGGCAAACGGCGATCTGAAACACCACTATAGACCAAACCTGGGGACAAGGTATATCATGTGAAGCTCCCCGAAAGGAAGATCCATCCTGGTTCCTTCCTTCCTCTTCCCCGTATCCATCTCCAGATTCACATTTCGTATCTTGGGCTCGCGACCAGCCGGAAGTGGAGGCGCGAGTGGTTGCTGTGGCGACCGGGCTACCGTCTCGCCGTGTCCATTCCGCAGGATCTGGGATTGTGCGTTGCGAATCATCCGGACTCACCGCGTCCGGCTTGATAACGCGCTAGTACATACTGGGTATAGTCACTCGCCGGCCGAGCGAAAACGCAAGGTACAAATTATACCCCCCTGGGAGTCGAGTGAAAATCCAAGGGAAAAGAATGCATACCGAGATATGCACCCGGACGGACCAGGGCTCGTGTGTGCATCTGCTGCGTGTATGTCATCCTCCTGCATATGGACCGGAACGCGTAGCGTGTAGGTAATCATCACGAGTGATAACCTAGATCGACTTCTAAAATGATCCACGATCTCCAGCAGTTGCCGCAAGGTTACTCCCGAGACTAACCATATCGAATGGTGTCCAGGACGGTGTGCCAAGGACGTTCCTGTACGAGTTCCCGAGTTCGCGCGTGGATTATGAACTCGGCGTTACAGCTTCCCACCTGAGTTAACAACTGCGTGGTCCGCTCACCGTCATTCCCGCGGACAGCCCTCTAGACTTTAATCAATCGAGGTGTTTACGGCCGCATGACGCTATAACGTCATGTATGAACGTCCATTCCGGGATGGGACGAAGTAAGGCCGGAGTAGTGCGGCGTTACTTTCTGTCTGGGCAACTGTCATCTGAGGACGGGCATGGCCCAAGTGAACTGGACGGATGAAAAGCGGCATACTGTCGACAGAGATGATCCAAGACTCAACCAGTGGGCGACAACTTGGATGACACCGTCGTCTCACAGCGTGCAAACGCCATTTGGTTAGCTCATTTTCATAGTGCCAAACCCGATTGGACCACGAGAGAGGGTAGGTTCGTTTAACATGAAACGCACGGCAGAGAGAGAAGCGCAATGCACTGCTCGGATAACACAGGGGCTCGGAGAGTGCCACACAAACGTACTTACTTGAACTTCTTCTCCATACTTGCCGAAGGGTTAGCTGTGAACCCAAGATCGCGAATGAGTACGAAAGCAGCATTTTGATCTTGACAACCAAAGATATCAGCATATTTCCTTCTTGCCAAGAAATCTCCAACAAGAATAGCCTTCCAAGTCGCACAGCTTGGAACTCAGATCATGTAGAACGGTCAACAACCCAATCAAAACTTACCCTTCATTGCAAGGTTGGGGGGGGGGGAAGGGTAGCTAAAGAAAGTAAATTGTGCTGCCACACATCGTCAAAGTACCACATGGAATGGAGCTGTGAGGCACCTACGACACCACAGGAAATGTAACTAATGCAACGATGAGGCTGTCCGGACAACATAGCACTCAATTACTCACTCGGCCAGTGCCAACCTATAGCTTATACACCCCGCGGTCTCCGCTCTGAAACGTTGATAGGTTCGAGTGCATGCCCAGGTTTTCTTGAGTACCCTCCGGTAATGTTGTCTAACATTCCGGCCTGCGAACACGCCACTCATCAGATGTGGCTCCTTTCAGGGCCACATCGTCAGGGTCACGGCGTACCTGAATATGTGCTCTCTACCCCATATAGAGAATAGCTGGTGGTGATGTCCTTGTTGTCGAGCTCTCTGTACTTCCCAGAACGGCCGTGCGCGGGGACCTCATCGTCCGGAGTGCATTAATCATGCGTGTTTCACGGACGGCCCAATAGGACCATCACAGTGTGAGAATATCTTGATAGTTTGAGTCTATAGTGCGGATGGCCTCCCGTGCCCGTGCTGAGATTGCGGCGCACGTGCCAGCGCATACAGGCACCAGGTGAACGCAGAGGGCAATGATTCATAACCTGTTACAAGGAAAATTGATGCCTGACATAAAACTTCTGATACTGGTCATCCGTTTCAAGGTAGAGAAAATCATACTCCATTGGACTGCGAACACAAAGCTCAAGGCAATGCGCTCACACCAGGTCCAGAACACCCACCAAGGATGATAAGCAAGTCAGATTTGATGGGGATGGCGGTCCGGCTTCTTGTCTAAATGGAGTCTCGCTTCGGCGTCCACTCTTTAATCTTGCCCTCGTTGATGAGTCGCACACCGAGACCAGTGCGAATCATGTGATCCCGCGCTTTTTCCATCGCCTCGGAATGAGTATGAAGGGGATCATGACAAGCTGTCAGAGCAGATTAAACAACTAGATATCAAACTGATATGACGCATCAATTTCCGATGTATCGGTATTCGTGGCTTGAACACGATTCGCAGTTGAAGCTTCTTGGCCGTGGAATATCAATCGATAAGCATTGGAAAGCTCGACATTGTTGCCCGAGAGGGGGTTTGAGTGGCATCTGAAACCTAGCACCATCTCGACTTGAAGCCTAACCCCTTCAGGGGGAGCACAACTGCGTGCCTGCGATTCCGGGGACACTCGGGAACTTGTCTACCGGCTTGATGTGATCCTCTGCGGGCATTCAAGTGTCTCGCGGCTTGGGAGGTCGATGATAGCACTTTCGGCGAGTTGAGTGGAACAACCTATTTCGAAGTTGCATCCCTACGCACGAACGTGTGATCACGGTGTTGCGAATGCTATGGAACAACTGGACACTTGTGAGGGAGTATCAATCACTCGCTAGTGGTCTGCGCTACAAAATTAGAGTGCGGCATGCCAGTGGCGGGTAAAAGGGGGAACTCGCCTGCTATGATCCTGAGAACGCCTTCATCCAGCGGGCGAGGTTAGAAGGAAGGATCGATTACGACCAGGTTGGTCGTTAACAACTTGAAGTACTCGCGAATCTCCAATACTACTATTACTTCATGGAGGTTTCTTAGAATTCGAAGAGACGAACTACTAGGGGTTCGCGAAGAGACCTACAGTGCGAAGGCACGGCACGTAGCGAGGACGAGCGTAGCGCCAAACTTACGAGTGGTGCTTGAATTTGTAAGGTTTGACTAAGGCTAGAAGCTCCAACTTCGCACAGCGATGCGTGCCGACACCATCGCCATCGTCGACATAATTTCGTCGCCCGCCATCGCATCGCTGTTGTCCATTCACCCAAACGACGTGACCCTTGACCACCAACGACCACCGCAATGGTCGATTTGGTGGACTTGGGCGTCGGGCTACGCAAACGCCCACCCGGGACAAGCACCAGCTTGGCTGCAGCTCATGCGCTACTTTACACGTCCCGGCGACGACGAACCTCCCGCTGATGTGAGTGCCGTCCAAGTGTAGCCATCCTGGGCATTTATAATTTGCGATACGATAGATCCCCTCAGAACTCTGTTCGTTGGTAGACGCTGTTCGCACTCTGCAACTCCAGCGTACCCCGTCAGGTGAGTCCGCTCTGCACGCGCTACAGAAACACGGAGCGAACGGATTCTTCGTTACAAGCGTATGAGTCGTGCGCTGCCGGCGACCGTTCCTACCGCATCTCGCCCAAAAAAGAGCACGAGGTCGATCGGATGTCGTCCTATATACACCACATGGTGTATTCCGAGAACCCGCGAACCGTCTGGCATGCCGTGGATGTTGGGTCTGGTCAAGTGAGTTGGACGGATCCATTGACTACGTTGAGGATGATGGTACTGATTGTTGATCGAACTCGAGTCCTGTAGGGATACCTGTCCCGCGCACTCCAAGAGCTGGACTTTCACGTTCTTGCGCTGGATAACAATGAGCACCAGACGTCAGGTGCTAGTGGGCGGGTGACCAAGAAGGCTGCACGTGAACTGAAAAGAGGCAAGAAGAAGCTATCAAGTCATCCCAGGACCGAATCGGTGGCACAGGATACGGGTCGACTCGAATGCAAGGACGCACAGGTCCCAAACGCTCGCGTGGGGTCACTAGTTCATCGAACCGTTCATGTTTCTCCTCGAACACTGGAGGAGTCTATTACTGACTGGCTTGCCGAGTCTCCTGGGATTCAGGTGTCCGACGGACTTGACGCCCATCGTCCGTCGGCGGGCCAGGAGCCTATTCCCCTCATGTTGGTCGCTCTTCACGCCTGTGGCTCCCTAACTGTCGAAGTGCTGCGTACCTTTCTGTCTGGTTGGACGCGCAGGTCACGGGGACAGAATGCCCATCGTGCATGGACACCTCACTCTCTCGTCGTCGTGGGTTGCTGTTACAATCTAATGGCCCTTTCTGGTATGCCTTAGGACTCATATAGCTATTCTTGCCATGTATGAATGCGCCAAGATTTACAGATTTTCCCTTGTCTAAATCCCTTCGAGACTTGGACCCTATCCCCGAGCTGACGATCCCAGCTTTCCATCTGGCCGCCCAAGTCCCCTCTCAATGGCTCAGGAATGAAGATACAACAAGAGACGCCGAGCTCGCACTGCGCAAGGTAGTCTATCGGGCGCTGTTGCAACCTATTCTACAAGCGGTCGCCTCGCAATTGAGCGGGCTCGCAGATGAGCCACTCTCGGAACGCCCCATTCAGCCTAGCCTTGGAGAGACACATGAAAACCGCCGACTGGGAAAGCTCAACAATAGAGCGTATCAAGATTGGCCTACGTTTTTGGAACACGCCACAAGCAAGCTGGGTATCGATCTCGCGGCAATCAGCTCATCGCTCCCTGAATGGTTTACCAACGAGGCAGTTCGACTGGAAATGGAGAGTGCGCTGTTCGTTCTACAAACGCTCCGCTGCATACTGGGGCCATTGATCGAAACTCTGATCCTTCTCGATCGCCGCGATTGGATAGAGCATGAATTAGAACTAACGGAGATGAATGGTTGCGGCAAAGAGGTGGAGGTAGAGATGGTCAACTTATTTGATCAGGCTACTGGGAGCGGAAGGAACGTTGCGCTGGTCATCAAGCCCGCTACAATTCCGCGCGGAGCTTGCCTTATGATCGAACGCAATTAGGTTCCCGAGGACTGCAGATATTGTGCCCTAGTACTTACTGAATCCGCCAGACCCCATTCCGCGATTCCGAGCGATACGCGATATAGAGCTACCCTCCTTGCAAGGACAAATTACCGCTTACTACATACCGCTGAATGGCCACGTAAAGATGTCTTTTCCTATCTTGACTGAGATCTTATTCGCGACGAACCCCCCTATCCGAGCCTGCGAAAGCCTAGCTCCATATGTCCCATTGAGTGAAGGCACGAGGGCGGGTGGAAATTGAGGGACGCAGTGAAAATGAATGGGCGGCGGTTCGATCGGTGGAGAGGGAATGTGCTGCTCTTCGGGGACATCACACCCAGATAACATGATCTCGTCCGCCTTGCCAGCGATCGTGGAAGAAGCGATATTGAACGATGATGGCATTGGCTTCTCTAACAAAGCCCATGCAATCGAAGCATGAAATTTTGGATCAACATAGAACTCTCTTTGTCGCAATAAGCGGAGGGTTGGGCCGAGGAGATCTAGACAGCGGCACAACTGAAGTAGATCGTCAGGAACTGATGGCAAGTCCAAGTGCCTGTATAACCAATCACCTCTCGATGACCCGCACCGATGTCCATGGCCAGAAACGTCCTGGTTCTTTCATCGTTGGTCAGCTCGGAAAAGGAGGTCAGCGACGCGTCGAATCTGTTCACGGGAAGCTCGCATTGTCGTTTCAACACGCGTATGAACGAAAAAGGACGCACGGAACGATGGAAGAAGCGACCTGTCTGATGGCGCGTTTAAATTCGTCGCGCTGATGTGCGCGGAGGTACAAGGGACGTGAAAGGGAGACGTGGAGCTCGCGTGGAGTACCCTGCTCGCCAATAGGATGCAGGGAGGGTACGTGGGTCTTGGCGAGGGCGAATGCGTCTTCGACGAGGGTGTATAGGGCGTCTTTGGGGTGAAGAACGAGCGGGACATAGATGTAGGTTGCATACTGGCCCTCGACGTGAGGAACGGCGCGTACGCGACCTTGGTGGAGAGCCGGGTTGTCTACTGGCGTTGGAACGGTCAACGACGCAGCCAAGGTCGGTAGCCTCCTGTAGGGTGCAGTTCAGACTCGGTACGTCGCAGCAGCTGGAAACGTATAGACCTCTTTTTCTGAGTTGGCCGTACATGTTCGTCGTCGTCGTCGTCGTCGTCGCTGCTGGGGTATTCGACAAGCGCGCGTTTCATTCGCTGCGCTAGCTTTGCTAGGACCCGTGTGACAATCAAGTTGTTACCCAACACTACACTGCGGAATGAGCGTACAGTTCATCAACAATCTGAGCTCGGGGCCCAACACCCCGTCGCACACGCACGAGCATGGCGGAGCAGTCCACAGTCACGATCACGGCGGTGAGCACGGGCACACACACGAGCAGCTCGAACATCCGGGTGTGTCAATGCTTATCGTTCCATTCGCCTCACGAACGACCCTTTTCGCACAGGCAAATTTGCGGAACGAGATTTGCCCGACTACTCAGCCCGAAACTTCCATGAGCGGGGTTTTACGGTCGGAATCGGTGGGTACGTTGTTGGTGACGTTGACCGCATGGCTTTGGGTGCCTTGACCTCGATCTCTTGCGCTCATCTAGGCCGGTAGGGTCTGGAAAGACGGCCCTCACGCTCGCTTTGTGCAAGCGCCTCCGTGGTGAATACAACATCGGTGAGAGTCTTGACGAGTCCTCGTGCCTCAACGCACCGCTCATCTCTTATCCTTAACCGTTTACCCATAGCGACTGTAACAAACGATATTTTTACTCGAGAGGACCAAGAGTTTCTTATCAAGCATGAGGCACTCCCAACCTCACGAATTCTCGCTATTGAAACGGGCGGATGTCCTCATGCTGCCATACGTGAAGATATCAGTGCAAATCTAGGTGCACTTGAGAGTTTACAGGCCAAATTTGGTTGCCAACTTCTTTTCGTGGAGAGTGGTGGGGACAACCTCGCTGCAAACTACTCACGAGAATTGGCGGATTATATCATCTACGTGATCGATGTTGCGGTGTGTAACCTGATTGCTTGGCATCAGACCCTACTAAGGATCTCATTGACGAAATGTATCAGGGTGGAGACAAGATTCCACGCAAGGGAGGACCAGGTATTTCCCAGTCGGATCTCTTGGTGATCAACAAGGTAAGCCCAAATGAATAATTTGGATTCTTTCTCGCGTACCTCTCTCATCTCACGCGGTATACGTGGTAAATCGTTTCCATAGATCGATATCGCAGAATACGTGAATGCATCGTTGGAAGTGATGCAACGTGACGCGAAGATCATGCGTGGAGATGGCCCAACAATATTTACGAGCGTCAAAAAGGGTCTGGGCGTAGAGGACGTGGTCGATCTCATCCTTGCCGCATGGAGGGCCGCCGGTAGCCCAGGAACACCCGGTCCTGTGCTCCTGTGAATAATGACGAATGAACCAGCGGTGCTCGGTCGTATCCATGGGAGAACGGGGCACTTTACGAAAGGTAGTTGTTCTTGAAACACTGTGGTAGAACGGCCGAATCAGTCTGAAAGTGTACTAGTGCCATTTCTGTGAGAGTCTTCACGGATCATTTATCACTGATGGTAGCAATTGTTCAACGGGAATTCGGCGCGAGGTACTTCCGAGTCTCGGACCATTGTCGTTATCCTCCACCCGCAAGCAATGAGCATACGTGAAGTTGATCAAGGGACGTCGCAGCGCGGGCACGACCAGTGTGTCAATGTCACATGGGAGTAACATGGCACTCGGCGGACGTGCAAAGTACGAAGTTTGCAAATTACCAGCTACTTGACCAGATGCGCGGATGTTGAATGACAATACGTTCAGGTCTCACCCCGGACTTGGCCATCGGAAGGTCCTTCATAGTGCCTGCCAGTGGAAGATATCCCCTACTTCTGACATATTCTGTCATGTCAACTGCTTTGAATCGCGTCTAGTGCTTTCGAAAACCGTGCACGTTAGCCGGGTAATTTCTTATGCCGTGTATTTTTTCTTGCGTGGAACTCGAATTGGACACGAGTCTTTTGGTCGGCTTTACGATTCCACCAAGGTCTTGAATTTCCTGTCCACCTCGTGTACAGCAGAGAACCTCCCAAGCAGTCTTGCCCTGTCGTTATTTGAAAGTCGTGGGGCAGTGTTCACTTTCCATCGCTTGTTCTCGGCGCACGTGTTTTCTGCGATAGGTTGTCTACCGCCGTACGTTTGGAGCAGGGCGTCATCGTGCTTGTTCGCCTCTGGATCGAGTCACAGCCCTCGTCGCCGGTCTTTTTCTGCCGTCCTGAGCAAGACTATCGAAATGTGATGGATAGAACCTCTGCATTGGTTCAGTCTGCTTCGCAGACCCGGACCTTGGTTCATCATCCGAACCCGTCGATGGTGTATAGGTGCGATTTTCCTCTTCTACGAGATTTGGGGTCCACTACGAACCTGCAGGTTTCTTGGCGCTCGCTGGTAGCCAGTACAAATGTACCGCAGCATTCGACGCGGCAGATTCGGCAGATTTTCCTGCGAAAGGATGGCAGAAGCACATCCTCAGCTCGGGACTATATCTCTTATGTGACGACGTCAACTCGACCGCAAGTTTGGTCGTTGTGTTTCCAGTGATCTTCTCGCAGTGTCTTGGGAACTCCACTAGTAATTGGTCCGGATGGTCCTCATCAGACTTGCTACGGCACCCGACTGCGGCCGACCATCACTCGTTTCCTAGACTCTCCGATCTATAGGGTGGAGGCGGGTGCCCATCCGTCGTCAGGCTGAACACAGCAACAGGGTACAATTTCCATATGACACGGGTATGCATTTGCTTAAAGTCTCTTATGGATCGCAAACTATCGCGTCCGACATGCCCTTGTTCAGATCTTCGTTTCTACTCTTCCTTGCCTTGGCGGGTTCCACGGCGGTGTATGCCACCACGACGTGCAACGTCCTTGACTATGGTGGCATCGCGGACAACGTGACCGATATCGGACCGGCGATTACCAAGGCATACACGAAGTGTGTGTCTAAAGCGATCACTTCCGATCCTGCCGATACGATCCTTCTCGTACCCCATGGGAACTACGCTATTAAGACGACCGTCTCGTTCTACCATGGAAGTTACTTTACGATGGAGATCGATGGGAAGTTGAGTCTTGCATTCAACCCCAATCTGGGGGGGAATATCTTCTTGTATGCTCAGTGTCAGCATGGTAAGTGACCGCGCGCACAGATAGAAGCCATTCATTATGCAGCGAGTCTTAATTATGGAATGGTGCAGTCGTTTGGAAAGGTACCGGTGCGATTTACGGGAATGGTCACCTCTGGCGACCGAATAACGAGTAAGTCCCGCTTTCTGACGAGTTATGGTTGCTGGAACCAATGATAGTTTGAGCACATATGTTCGTTTCTGCGTGCCTGTATGCATCACAATGACCGATATGCGTGGCAACCTCTAGCCGAATCGTCCTCGTCTCCTTCGTTTCGAACACTGTGACAACGTCGATGTAAGTGGTGTTACGCTTTACAACGCGCCGCGGTAAGTCTTTCACCTTTTACCGATCACCAATGACGGATTAAGCCCTTTCTTCGCAGGTTCCATGTAGTCATCATAGGGAACGATAACGTTGTCCATGATATGAAGGTCGAATTCTCGATCCACATCCCCTCCCGACCATTGCTCAACTACGGTAACAGATCATTGCGGATCATATTGGAACGACGGATGGTATCGACGTTTCAGGAAATAACAACTACGTGCATGATGTCTCCGTCGAGAATGGTGACGAGTGCGTGTCGGTCAAGTCACCTACGGATGGGTTCTTCGCAGAGAACATCCAGTGTTTCTATTCTACCGGTACGCTGGTTAACGTTTTGGAGACGCGGATTGATCGGAACGTGTGCTAGGAAATAATATCGGATCCTTTGGAAAATATGCCAAGGGCGCCTCGTCCGTGCCTGACCATTTCGATGCTCTGAACATGAGTTGACGCCGCTCACAGAGTGCAGAATGTCTATTACAGGAACGTCACTCATTACGGGGGTGATGGGGGAATCATATTAAAGGTAGACAACACCGGCTTTTCATGGGAGTCATTGTGACTGAAGGTCAGTTCCCCACTAGTCTTACCCGTCTGCGTCGGGCGTCGTCCAGAATGCGACTTACGAAGAGTGAGTCCGCCGCGCTTGTCTGTCGTATTTTGTTCTGACATGACGCCAAGTTTCACGCTTGTAAGACACCATATGCGCTCGTCTGCGGGGATTCAGGAATGCTGACGCGCAATCCAGACCGACGTTTCTCGTCCTATCCTGGTAAGATGCACGCCATATGGGACCGGACGACCTTTCATGATGCCTTCAGATCACTGATTTTTGGTGTCCACACATTACCTGTCCGGACGCGAGTGGAGACCTGGTTTGGAAGAACATCACGTTCCGGAGGATTTCCGGGACGGGTGATAGTAACCCGAACCGACATGTTATTGCAGTTCGTTGCATGGCTGGACACGAGTAAGCAGAACGGATGTTGTAGCAAAGTGGCACGTCTGATGTGGCTTTCGTTCCGACGACAGGTGTACTGGCATCGTATTTGAGGTGGGCACACTCTCGGGGATCAGGATGGTATCACTCATTTATTTGTTACTCCATATGTAGGACGTCCGACTGACAAAAGAAGGCGGTGCCACACCTACCACGCAGATATCAAACGCATGCGGAGCTGGTTTACCTGGCCTGAAGGCTTGCTGAGGATACATAAATTTCTTTGTTCGATGGCATGTGCATAATCTACACTGTTGAATTCTGGCTAGCATGAATAATACAAGTACACCAATCCGTTGGAGTTACATAAAGTGATGATGAGTAGTTTATTTGGAGGGCTCGGACTGCACTGATGGCGTGGGGCCCGGGGCCGGAGCAGGGGGTGAAGTTGGGCTAGGTGTGGCCTTGTGTTCCTTGATGCGAACGGCTTCTTCGTGGATGTCACGCACTTGTTTGGAAGTGCTGGTGTAGAAAGACAAGACAGACTGGCCGAGGGGCGAAGCAAGGGCCTTGGTGTAGTACTATATGGCACGTCGAGGGGGTGAGTAAGGAAAGAAGAGAAGGAAGGCTGATGTACTTCATGAGCGGTCTTGGAATATCCCTTTTGTTCATCAATACTCTTGGCGCGTGTATGCGCCTCCTTCAGGGTGGATTGGACCTTGCCGGAAACAGTCTGATCCTGGCCGAGGGCACGCTGGCCGATTGACTTGTCGAGACTAGCCATGTAGCCCAAGAATTTCTGAGAAATCCCCTGCTTGTCTGAGTGCATGATGATCATTTCTCTGTTCTAAATCACGCTCTGCAGAACAACATACTGTCGATTTCGATGGCACGCTGGAGGATGTGATCGGAAAGCCTGTAGCCTCTGGCGAGATACTCTGCGGCAACTACGGGAAATAGGTCAGGCCTGTCAAGCTGATGAGGCGTGGAAGTCCTTACTTCCAGCCCGCGGCTTGTCAGACTGTTCAATGTGAGCCTGAGGGTGATTGTGATGTTCCTCGGTGTCATGGTTGTCGGCGTGTTCGACGTCCGAGGAGACGGTGATGGTGCTCCCTCCGAGAGTGCCTCCGTTCAACTGAGATGACATGAGTTATCGCATGACGCAATGGAGCGATGACCCCACCATGAGTGCAGTACGGGCTGCAGTGGGCTTCTCAAAGGTGACGACCGCGGTCTTGGGTTCATCTTCATCGCCCCTGAACTGGATTGATTTGATTCTGAATGGATCGATAAGGTCAAGTGTTTCGTGATCGGATCGATACGCACTTTCCACAGAAGCTGGGAATGGTCGATGAGGAGACTCGTACGACTCGGATCGACTAGAGAGCGTACCTGAAAAAGTCGTGCAGCTCTGTTTCGCTGGTAAATGGGGAAAACCCAGAGACCTGTCGGGGTCGTTAGTGCTTTGTTCGGTGTCGCGCAGGGCACGCACGTCGACAGCAGCTTCGGACATGGCTGGTGGTGATTCGAGGTCAAAAGGGGCTGTGATTATCGTTCAATGAGCGTGGGAAATCTAGCTGGCGGACATGAAGCAATCAGGCGGTGCTGCGAGCAACGACAACGACGACGACGACGACGAAGCCCAATGTCGCACTGAGTTCCTGACGCTAAACTGCTCGCCGCAGACCACAGCGATGGCCACAGATATCAGACACATCACGTCCGTGCGCAACAGCGTCAGAGGCTTGCCCGCCATCCCCGCAGCAGCGAAACAGGCGCATCACTCAGACTATTCGCGGGATTTCTGGATACCTCAGGTCACAGAGACCGGACAGGTCTGCATCTCGTTCGTCTGGGACGCTCACCCTGACCTCTTGCCCAGATTTACTATGCGAATACCTTGACTGGCAAACTTTCCCGCGACCTCCCGAGAGACTCTGAATGCGACGAGGTGGATAACGATCTGGTCGGTTTAGCATTTCGGTCCTCCAGCTCTTGCTCTGGAAACAACGAGGTTCTTGGCCCCGGCGCAATTGAGTTCGGTCGAGACCTTGCTGACGGCACCCAGACAGAACTTTCGGATGGGGTGAGGTTGAATGACATGTCTTCCGCTCCGTTCCGGGTTGGTGACATCCCTCAAACACATTCCATCAAACCTCTCCCTCTCCCTCTCCCTCTCGACACTGGCGTAGCTACTGCCCGTCCACGCGCTCATACCGACCTGGTGTCATCCAATCGAGACCCACACCGTGCTCACGGTGCCAGCTTTCTTTTCGATTCCTTCGCCTCGCAAGTACGGCAACGCAGTTTCAGCGCTTCGGATCCCTCGCGGCTCTCTTTCCATCACAAACGAAGCATCTCCTCGGGACCGCTACCCACCTCTAGTTCGAACGCCCATCATGTTCCGGCTTCCCGTCTCAAAGACTTCTTTCAATTGTCCGATGTGCCTGACGTCCAGGAACCACCAAGTCCAGAGTCTTCCCGAAAGTCAACAGTCACTGTAGGCCAATCGCTAGCCCCTCCCACCCCAGACATTGTATCACATCTTCTGCAAAGGGCACGACAATGCATACATTCGGTTATACTCCACCTGAAACAGTTTGGAATTCCACAGCTTGCCGAGGACGAGGAAATCGTGGATAATTTGATGTGCGCTGCTATCACGGCCATCCGAGACCTCTTGTATGTTTCCGGTCCATCATTTCGACATCTTGGTAGCATGCATAAACCCGACACAGACAGTAGCAATGCCTCTCAGACTCCCTTGATTCCTGCGCAACGTCGTGCCGTTGCTACGCTTTCTAAATTCGTTTTGTCTGCACGTGCAGTCCTGAATGATGGGCCGTGGATCGCAGGCGATGATGTTTCACAACTCAGCTTAGATGCCGAAGAACTAGAACGTTCGGTGGTCGAATTTGTATCCATAGCGCAGGGGGTTCGAAGCCAAGGCGATCACGGCCCAAAACGTCTACATGGTTATGTGACTGCGCCGCATGCCGACCCCGTCTTGGCGGGGGCTGGAACGGCCGGAACGTGGAAGGGGTTCGGTTGGGTCGAGATTGAGGATCATGAAGAAGCCCCACGGCAAACGCTCTCTGCAGCGACGTTCGACGAATTTGTGATCCATGTATCCAAGGTCCAGGAGAGGTTAAGCTCGCTCACGGAATTCGTTCGAGAAACTCAGCCCGGTATTTTAACTTTTTTGTTCTAGTTGTACCCTCAAAATTCACGTCGGTTGGTTTTGTAGCCGGAGTTGTGATTACGTCTGCTCAAGAACTTTTCAAGGAGCTCTCGTCGCTTGTCAACTTCCTTGGTGACATCCACATTGCCAGGCACGTTGATATTGAGACCGTTGACCAGACCAAGCTCGAGGATGGTGCGCAATATATGCGAGTGGTCGAGAAGGCTCGTGTTCTTGTTCGTTCATTTGAGGCGACTATCCAAGCAATTTACGATGATGGCGCTGCGTTGCTTATCGCAATACAACGCATCCGACGGGTCGAACCTTGTGAAACTTGGACAAGCCGCGACGCAGCATATGACTCGGTGGAAGCCTTGACCTCATCCCTTGATTTCAATCTCAATATCTCACGCCAGAATCTCGAGGGTCTCATGCGCATCGGCCTTGAACAAACCGCCATTTTGGAACGGTGTCATCAGAGTCCACTCGAGTGGAGAATGTCGCAGCGCAGTCTCGTCGCTGCAATTTTGGCGAATCAAGCATTGGAAATTACTTACGACGATTCTGGACCAAGTGACATCACTCTGGAGGCATCTGATAAGAGTTTAAAGGTGGCAGAAGCAGTCGATGGGCCATCCTCTCCGTCGTCGGAATCGGCTGTGCCAACGCCCGTATCGACTACTGGAACGTCTCGCAGTATTCCCAGCGATGTGCTACTCGCACTTCCTTCGTCCCAAGAACACGATCGTGCGTCTTTCTCCCAGGCAATCCCGCGAAATTTCATTTTACTCTAACCACGTTAGGCTTGAGAGCAATGCGTACACTTCAACGACCGAACAAGATCAAAGCGTTCTTTGGTGACGATGCACCATCGCATTATTTGATATCCATGGGTGCCGAAGCGAAACCTTGGTATCTTCGACCACATTACAACCCTGAAGAGGTGCTTATCGACCCGGATGGCACTGTCCGAGGTGGAACTGTCCCAGCTCTTGTTGAACGACTCACCGCACACGAATACGCTGGTGAGTTATTGGTGTTGCCGGACCATTCTGAAGTGCTTATACGCATCCACAGATACCAACTATACCAAGGCATTCTTAATGACCTTCAAGTCATTCATGACACTCGATGAGCTTTTCAATTTGCTTGTAGATCGTTTCTGGATACAGCCACCCCTTAATTTGAATTCGAAGGAACTCGAGGAATGGAGATACCATAAACAAAATATCATACGCATTCGGTATGTCACCTTGTTCTGTGGTGGCCTCAGGTTGACGTTGTTCAGGGTAATTAATACAATGAAACTGATAGCGCAGGACGAAGATTTGGCGGACAAAGAAGATATAGGGATCCTTAACCGGATGGCAAAGTTTGCTTCTCGAGACGATGTATTCAAAGTTGCCGGTGTCAGGCCTTTGCTGGCTGCGATCAAGCGAGCTGTTCGTTTTTATTTCCCTTCTCCGAGTCCTGTAGCAATGTATCACTGAAGGTTTCGCAATAGCAGGCAGGGAATGTCAGGAAAGTAACGCTTCAATCATCGGTTCCTCCACCTCCACCTATCGTTCCCAAGCGGATCGAGTTACTGGATATAGATCCGTTGGAGCTTGCGAGGCAGTTGACTATTACAGAGAGTCGGCTGTATCTGAAGATCCGCCCATCGGAATGTTTTCAGCGGTCAAAACAATCTCGTACGGAGTACCACGACGGCGTCGCAAATTTCATTCGTAGAAGCAACAGGGTATGATCCGAGGCTTTTGATCCAGTTTTCCATATTTAAGCTTTTCACAGATTGCAAACTGGGTCACGTATTCCATCCTCTGTAAAGACGATCCTCGTCGCCGAGCCGCCGTCATCAAACAGTTCATCCTCGTTGCTGATGTTGGTCACTTCCCTTCGTACTATCTGCTGATGCTAATACTCTATCGCAGCGCTGTCGGGTTATTCAAAACTTCTCCACGATGATGGCGATCGTTACAGGGTTGAATTCGTCCCCCATACAGCGCCTCAAGCGTTCATTGGAGCAAGTTAGCTCCAGATACATGTCACAATTGGAAACGTGCGAATCGCTCATCAATTCCTATAAGCATTACAACAGTTACCGGAGTACGTTGGCTGCTCTAGGTCCCCCTTGCGTTCCGTTTATCGGTATGACAATTCGTGAGCGACTGTGACGGTGCCTGAACCTTCTCCTTCTAGGCGTGTTCTTGACTGCGCTCACCCACATTCAAGACGGAAGCAAGGACTATCTTCCGGGAGACCTCGTCAACTTTCGCAAACGCCAGAAATCCTCGGAAGTTATCCAGGATCTTCAGCGATGGCAAGCTCAACCTCACAACTTCCACCCTCTCCCATCTGTCCTCGTCTTTATCGACGAAGCGCTGAACCAATTCGGCGATCACGACGCCAGCGAGGTGTTCTGGAAACTCAGTCTGGAGAGAGAACCGAGAGAAAAGGATGAAGAAAAGTTGGCCAAGTGGCTGTCCGACAGTGGCTTATTTTGAATGGAACGTTGTACGTGCACGCGTTTTGTTTTCTTCTTGTCTCGTTGCATCGTATACCATGGACTCGGCGAACGCTCGTTTGTTGTAACAACCTGTCATTTGTGCTCTTCTGGATGGAGATTATTGTATTGGTAATTTAAGATGCAGTGTTTCCGCACCCCAATTTACCCTTTGGGCCCGTTTTCATCGCAGATTTACTCCTAGGATGGAGGCAGAAAATCGTAGACATGGCTCGTATTCGAGGCCTCAGTATTACACTGAAAAGCTATCTATTCTAGAAAGTCTGGTAATTACTAACGGGCAAGGCAGCAAGAGAGGGTGGTTGGTCTTGAAGGAAAGGGCGGTTATCGATGCGGTTGTCGAATCAAGTAAGATGCATACACGGAATGCCACGGAACTTGGTAGGAAGTTCTGCAGAAGTGTTATAGGACCATTTATGTAGTTTTACTAGAATATGTTCACTCGCTTTCACCATTCTCTTTCTCGATTCCGAATACAATTTACGGGATTCGCAGCGCGCAACTTGTGCGTCTGGACTCGAGTCTCAGGCGAGGATAGATGGATGAATCCAGATGATTTGTCGAGAATGCTGTGGTAGATAGTGCTGTGCCGGCCAACTTGAAGCCGAGCCCTGAAAAGCCGGGCCAAGCCGGGCCGTCATTGGGGCCTAGGTGGGGGCCAGGCTCGGCCTGAAGTTTTGTGAAGCCTGGGCCAGGCCCCCAAGCCCCCAAAGCCGCAACCACTTTGTAGAAAACTGTTATATCACTGCAGAAACTACAGTACTAGTTGTAAGTCACCGATGAGGCTGCGCTCGAGCGATGTCCGTATATGGAAGTCTCGTCTCAGCTAATCTTGCTGTCCGTGCGCGTGTCCTGGATTGACTCTAGCTTGTCCACCTTCACGTATCGCGTCTCGAGGTTGGTAATACACCTTATCTGGTCACTATACAAGGTATCTGATTGCTACGAATGGTCATATTTGGCCTTGGTACGATCCGGTAAAGTGGTGAGTGAGTTTTCTCTTACACTGTGTACTGACGTCTTTAGATCGAGACTTGAGCTTGCCTCGACGACGCGGTTCGTTCGGGTGATTGGTAAGACATCTGAGAAGGCGGTTTGGTGGTTTGGACGGCCTAGGTGTGTCGCGTTTTCTTCGCTCATACCATTCTTGCTGACCTACATTATTTGCTTTTTTTAGCTAGCAGTCGCGTTTCGACTCGTATCGAGCCACAGCGTGCACCGCTTGTTACGTTGTCCATCAGACACTTTCTTTCATTCGTATGGGCGCCGTCTCCGTCGTTTCTGTGGCTCTAATCAACCCCAATGTCGCGTTCCACCTCCTGGACCTGTACATGGCCTCCTGGCCTGGTATCTCGACTTGGTGCGTTCATTTCATCGACGCACTCATTTCTGACATTCCTAGGTCGTCCATGGTCGCTATCGACGCCTGCTCCGTCGATTGTACAGCTCCAATCGCCTCCAACGTCATCCTTTGGCTCTGGGACCTCCTCCAGCACTCCTGGGTCTGGAATTCGAGCTGGTGCGTTCGTTTCATCGACGCGCTCGTTTCTAACGCTCCTAGGGAGTTCTTGATTGTTGTGGGCACTGGCTCCATCGCTCTGGCGGTCTGGATTGACTCCATCGTCGACCTTCGCCTCCTGCACCTGCACCTGCCCTCCTCGACCTATAACACGGCTCGACGCGTTCGTTTTGTCGACGTCGACGTAATCTCGACCTCCAGGCCCTTCCTGGGACCTGTGTGAGTCGCTTGGTGCGTCGCTTTAACCGCCCGGGTCGTATGGCTTGTTGTAGGCCTCCTCAGGTGAGCAGCCTGGGTATG
>JBBPLQ010000297.1:0-29030 GCA_038089855.1 Royoungia palumana
ATGCGTGCATAATGCACATTTGGTTAATTGGTAACTACTGATATGACAAGTTGACAACCGGTCCGCCAGTTCGGAGCCATGAGTCGTGATCAACCGAGTCGGTTGAGTCACTTAATTTGTTATTGGCCGACCCGGTGGCGGTTCGGCTAAACCGGGTACCCGGTTCCGACTTAAGTCGACTATTAGTCAGAGTTGTGGCAACACTAGTCGGCACACTATTCACTACACATGCCAACCTGCAAGACTGGAAGGACGCCAATAACAAAGTCCTAGCCATTCTTTGCTCAACCTCACACTATTCCTTAGTGAAAGAAGCTCCCAAAGATTGGGAAGAGGATGAGATTCGAGCCACTGCTACCATCGTAGCTCATAAACTCCTTGAGTCAAAAACTTATAAATACTGGTACCACCTCCAAGAACGATACAGTGCCAGAGGACTCGCAGGAAGGTATCTCAGTTTCTTGAAACTGATGAACCATCGAATTAGGGAACACAAAGCAGAGGAAGACCTCCAGAAAATTCAATCCATATTCCAAGAAATGGATGCCTGTGGGGGAAACCTCAACAGAGAAATGAAGGCTCTATTGCTCCTTCATGCCATCCCTGATTCCATGAGCAATATATGCTCAACTCTTATCCAAACCGCCTCCGATGATATTGATGTTTATGACATTGAATCCACCATCCTCAGAGAGATTGATCTAAGGAATACCTGCTCTAAGAACTACTCCAGACCACTATATCACTGCATATCTGCTGTTGCATCAACCTCATCCCAACCTTCAATTAATAGGACCACTATTATACGGAATGGTCCTCCCAGGACAAATACCTGGAGACTGAAACAACACTCAAATGAAGTGAAGTTTAGTGGAAGTGAAGCTTTTTAGGCTTATGAGGTAGTTTGAATGGAAAAGATCCAAATTGATTAAACTGAGGACTATCGAAGTACAGCTCAGGTATATATACTATTCTAAAGTGTTTGTATTTATTTGTGTCCTGGTCTGTGTGCAACTGGTGTGCCAGACTTTATACCATAATTGGAAGTATCTAAAATGACCGTGATTGGTTAATGAAAGTGGTGCCATGTAGGCTGTGTGAAAGTAATAATATGATTGGAGGAAAAGAATCGTACGACATAATGAGGCTGTGTGATGTGGCAGCCAATAGGATTATGAGTTGAGCATAGGTTTGGCATGAGGCGTAAAGAGTCTAGAACAAGTCTGGGTGAAAGGCGGGAGGAATGATGTAGCATTCTTGAGGGGTGAAGACTTGTTGATAAGATAAGATAGGATTAGATGGCATAAAGACAGGGGTTGAGGATAGGGGTTTAGGAGCGTTCGTAACAGAGACCTCCACAACAACAACCACCGCAACAACAAGGCAGTGGTTCGTCCCGTGGTACTAACCACAGAGGGCAAGGAAAACCCTATAAAGGACGAGGAGGTAATAATGCCAGCGAACATTATGAATGAAGGAAACAAAAGAAGATGGCAAATGCCATTGCTAATACTGTGATAGGATCGATACCCCTATCAGCAAGAATAGAAGAAGTCGAGCCCCAACCCAACGACTTCAATGAACCTTTGTATATGGAGATGGACACCAGTCAGGATTTCCTTTCTGACATTGCAGAACCAGGATGGGGAGATAGTGACATGCAGTCATTCTCCTTTCCAACAATCTCACCTCAGTACTTTTGAGGGCACAGTCTCTGAAATACCAGTATCAGAGACTGCAGTTAACATCCCTGGTAGCAAGAAAAAGAAGAAGAAAAAGGAGAAAGGAAAAACTTTTGTACTTGGAGGACTACCTATGGGACAGATGCTACCTGGCACATCAGCCAGAGAACTTTTAGAAGGCTTACCACCTTCACCACAGATGAGATATTCTGTGAGTAAAGTGTTAGCAATGGATCCAGATGATCCTATACCCATATATACTGCGTCTGGAGCTATCTTCTCTGGACCACCTCGTGTAGATAAGTGAGAGATTCCTTTATCCTCCAATTACAATAAAAGAATTTTTGGCTGTTACACTGTTGGAAACGCTGAGGGCAAACCAAACCATTGGATGATGGACAGTGGGTGTACCAATCACATTTCCCCATATATGTCTGACTTCATACATCTCAGACATGAACAACAATCAGCCACCATTGCATATGGAGCCACCATATCTATGTATGGCCCAGGGAAAGTAATCTTATCACCTAACAACCTGCCACAAACAATCCTACAGGACATCTGGTACGCCCCTCATGCTTCTTACCGACTGTTATCTATCCCCTCTCTTATGACAAAGGGATATAAATGCTCCATCACAAATGGACGAACACATGTCTGGAACACTGATGGATCTTTGGTAATTCAGGCATCTGCCTTATTTCCACAAGAAAACAACCTACACTAGTTTCAGTCACCATCAATTAAACTATCGGTTGTAACATCAGTTCAATTACTACCCGATTCCGTCACCCTTTGGCACTTATGCCTTGGACATCCTTCTCAGAACACTCTTCAACACCTTTGAAAAAATACATCTGGCGCTCCACACCTTCCTGATATCAAATTATCGCCTTGCAAAGGTTGTGCAGAAGGGAAAATGGCCAACCAACCTTTTCCTCCTTCTGACGGTCACCCTGACCGCTTACCCTTGTACATACCGACCTGGTTGGTCCTATGCCCAAGGAGTCTCGATCCAGGAAGAGATATATTCTCACTCTGATTGATGATTTTTCTGGTTATGCCATCCTTGCTTTCCTTCGAGATAAATCTGAGACCTGTGCACAACTGGTTACCATGTTTTCCTTCTTGGAAACCCAATCCAGATTAACTATTACCTCTGTATGTTCAGACTGAGGAGGAGAATTTATGGGACAGAATGTCAAAACGTTCTTCTCATCCAGAGGTATCAAACATGAAACCTCTGTCCCTCACACTCCACAACAGAATGGTCATGCAAAGAGATTTACATAACAGAACTTTACTCAAAAAAGCAAATGCAATGCACCACCATGCATGTCTTCCAGACATCTTTCGGCAAGACACCATAGAGACCTCTCTTCATATATACAATCGACAACCTATGTGTCGTCTCAACTGGAAAACCCCAATAGAATGCTTCGAGAAGAAGAAACCGGATGTTGCCTACTTTCGAATCTTTGGTTGCACAGCCTATGTCTTTATTCCATCAGAGATGCATAAAGACAAACTTGCACCAAAAGCTGAAGAAATGCTGTTCATTGGCTATGAGACCAACACTAAAGGATATCGTTTCTGGTCTCAAGCTAGACACAGGATGTTCATTGCCTCCCATGCCATTTTTGACGAATCAAAGTTCTTGTCATGTTCCAGAAAGAGTAAAGACAGACAGGACCTGTTGATACCAACTATGAATGACCTTCCTATACAAACGGAGGATGACAAACCGGAACTACCACCCTCCAATTGATACATTAACATTGATCCATGAAATTTCGACAACAAATCAACACCTGACGATGACACATCTACCTCGTTGAGATCATCATGGCATTCATACTCACAATCTCATCCATCTATGCCTTCTCCTCCGAAATCCGAAGCCTCTTTACCATCACTTGGATCAGAACTATATGACCTAGCTCATCTAAGCAGGATCAAAGGCAAAGAGTGTGAAATACCAGACTCATCATCTCCCTTATGCTTTTCATCATCATCTCCTGAACCAAATGACAATCCTACTCCAACTGTTACATCTAAAAGACAAAGATCTCCATCACCACAACCTGGACCTTCCAATCGGAAGAGACCTATTCAACCAGGTAGATTTAGAGATGAACTAAACGAATGGAGAGACATAGATGATATGCCACAGCATAAACGCTATCATCTCCCTGATTACAAATATCAGGAGCCTCAACCACTAAAACCAGCAGACTGGCAATCACCAATCCAACAGAGAGAACCTCTATCAGAGTTCAGGGCGTTACCACACCAACACTGTCCTACCTTCAGACAGAGAGCCAATATCAGAGCACCTGTCAAAGAGAGAAGATCCACTTGGATTAAGTTCCCATGGGTGATACCAAATAATACATATGGTCAACGACCACCTCTTGAAATAGAGAGAGATATCCAAACAGGTCGAGAAATAATTCAGGAAGAGCCTATGCAACAAGACGTTGCAGAAACTCAAAATGATGAACCAATGGGAGAAATGTATTCCAACCAATGGATGTGACATCATCTTTCGCATGCTATAACAAATCAAACACCTAAAAATTATCGTGATATCCTCAAGCTATCTGACACAGATCAGAAAGCATGGAGAGACACCATGAATGATGAATACAAATCTCTTTTAGACTGAAATGTCTGGAAACTAGTTGATTTACCAAAAGGTCACAAACCTGTCCAGGGAAGATGGGTATTCATAGTCAAAAGCGATGGCAGAAAGAAAGCTCGCTTTGTCGCAAAAGGCTTCACACAAGTCTTCAGTATCGACTATGAAGAAACCTTTTCACCAGTAACCAGGTTTGAAACCATTTGTCTACTCCTTGCTACAGCAGCATTGGAAGATTGGGAAATAGAAGCCCTAGACGTAAAAACCACCTACCTTTTTGGCAAGTTAGATGAAGAAATCTACATGGTTCAACCTGAGGGTTTCATCAAGAAAGGTCAAGAGACCAAAGTCTGTCGATTGATCAAGTCCATCTATGGACTCAAACAATCAGCATTGCAATGGAATAAACAATTGCATGCATCCCTGGTAAAGTTCAGTTTCACTCAAACACATGCTGATCCAGGAGTTTACTACAAATTCATCAGCAAAGACATCATTGTTCTCATTTTTTATGTGGACGACACTCTATTTATGGGCAATAATCGAACTCTAGTCCTCAAACATAAACAAGAATTCATGAAATGTTGGGAATCAAGAGATCTTGGACAAGCACAAGAATACCTAGGAATGCAAATAACTCAAGATTGAAAGAAAAGAACTATCCGACTCGACCAGTGTACTTATGCCAAGAAAGTTGCTGAGAGGTTTGGACAAACAAATTCCAAACCAGTTAATATGCCACTTCCTACCAGATATAATCTGAGACCCAACGATAAACAAGGAGACTCAAACCTACGAAGTCATTATCAATTGGTCATAGGTTCCCTTCTCTACATCATGCTAGGAACTAGACTGGACCTTGCCTATGCTGTGATAAAAATGTCACAATTCTCTGCAAACCCATCCAAGGAACATCTGCAGAAGGCGATATATATTGTATGCTATCTAGCAACAACCACCGACCTCTGCATCACCTACAAATCAGAGGGCCCAATGAATGGGATAATCACTTACAGTGATACAGATTGGGCAGGAGATATCGAAACATCCAGATCAACCACAGGATATTTGATTTATTTAGCCAACAGAATAGTATCCTGGCTTTCAAAACAACAAAAGAGGGTATGACTTTCATCCACTGAAGCAGAATATTGTGGCATGACCGAATGCTGCAAACAACTGCAATGGATTCGAAATTTTTTCAAAGAACTAACCATAGTTCTTCCCCCTATACCACTATGTGTGGATAATCAGGGAGCAATGTTCCTTGCTTCAAATCCAGCTCAGGAAGGCAGAACAAAACATGTCCAGATACCAGAACATTATATCCAAGAAGCGGTAGAACTTAAAGAAGTTGAACTTTTCTATGTTCCAACTAACCAACAGTTCTCCAATATCTTTACCAAGAATCTTGGTAAAATAGCCTTCAAACGTGGACATCAAAGTCTTACATTATCTCCTTATTCATGAAACTGAATATTTCAAATGAGGAAGAGTATTGAATATCAAGTGGTATTTTTATTTCAGATATTCTTATCCAAATACCACTGATATTATATAATTCATTTTCATATTGGTTATCATCCAATATTCTAATATCATACATTAGTCAATTCATATGACTCATACACTGATCATCATCGGATACATAGTAATCATGTATGACATACAGTGCGACTCTATCACACCACCTTCTCCCTTATTAGGTAGAAAGATAGGACTGTGTGAAACAACACTCAAACGAAGTGAAGTTTAGTGGAGTGAAGCTTTGTTAGGCTTTATGAGGTAGTTTGAATGGTAGGAATTCAAGTTGATTAAACTGAGGACTATTGAAGTACAGCTCAGGTATATATACTATTCTAAAGTGTTTGTATCTATTTGTGTCCTGGTCTGTGCACAACTGGTGTGCCAGACTTTATACCATAAAAGGAGGTAAGTAGAATGACCGTGATTGGTTAATGAAAGTGGTGCCATGAAGGCTGTGTGAAAGTAATAATATGATTGGATAGAGAGAATCGTACGACATAATGAGGCTGTGTGAAGTGGCAGCCAATGGGATTACGAGTTGAGCATAGGTTTGGCATGAGGCGTAGAGAGTCTAGAACAAGTCTGGGTGAAAGGCAGGGGGAACGACATAGCATTCTTGAGGGATGAAGACTTGTTGATAAGATAAGATAGGGTTAGATGGCATAAAGACAGGGGTTGAGGATAGGGGTTTAGGAGCGTTCGTAACACTGTGCATGGACCAGTCCAAATAGATACATATGATCCTGTATGGTATATAAGAGGAGAGCTCCTTCACATTTGCTCTCCTCAGTTAGAAATCATCTACTCTCTTCAACCACTCTTGCTATCACTCAAAGTCTCCTCAAGTACATAAGTCTCTACTTGACTATACCTGCATATACTTCTCCAAGAGAGGAAGTACCCTGCGTTACAACATAGAGACAGAGAACTATCAAGTTCATTAGAAGCCAGTATGATCACATGCGTTGGAGGCAAAACATCCCCTGTGACCATGGCCATGTACAAACAATTTGATGATGCCTTTCATCACGAACCACAAACTGCCTCAATGACACTTGCACAGCTTTGTGTCGTGCAATCTAGGGCCAATCCTTCTGACATTCAGGCCTTCTTTTGCGAGGCCCAACAATTCCATCTAAATGGTGTCAATGATCTTTTTTTCAGAGATTTCCCTTTGTTGTGTCCTAGTTTGTTTATTATGCCAGAAATTCTGCACCAAGTGCACAAAGAATGCTGGGATCACAATGTAAAATGGTTCCTGAATGTCGTTGGCGATTCTGAATTCAATTTTCGATTATCTGTTCTGCAGCCCACTGCCAGTTATCGTCACTTCAAGACCAGGATATTGAAGCTGAAACAGGTCACTGGATGAGTGCACCATGATGTCCAGCGATACATTGTATCTATCATTGCAGATGCTGTGCCTTCATCCTTTGTCATTGCGATTCGTGTGCTAATGGACCTTCGCTACTGTATTCAAGCTTACTGTATCGACTCTGATGATCTTTGGCTAATTACTACTAGCCTGGACACATTTCATGAAAGTAAACAGTCCATCCTCGACTGTGGAGCACGCTGTGGGAAGGGGAACAAGCCGATTGACAACTGGTATATCCCCAAGTTGGAACTGATGCAAAGTTTTGTACCAAGTATACAATGACAAGGTGTTCCTATTCAGTGGATGGCAGATATTATGGAACACGCTCATGTCTTGGAGATCAAGGTCCCTGCCAGGGCTAGCAACAACAACAATTATGACCCACAAATTTGTCGTTATCTTGACTGGGCCGAAAAATGTTGGGCATTTGAGCTTGCAACGTCAATCAGTGAGCAAGAACTTTCTACCAGTGGACTACAAACTGAAGGTTCAGAAAGTAACAACTCTGATGAAAGCGACCATGAAGACAATATGAATGACAACGTGGCCAGCAGTGACCTTAATGCAATCAATCCTGTTGCCCCAACAGTTTTGGGCCCTGCACCTCCTCCAACTGACTATTTCACAATTTCTGCACACCTCCACCACAAAGAACTAGGAACTGTACCATTTCCTCTCCGCACGTTTTGTGTCAGTACTAATACCGTACTATATCTCTCCTATGATCTGTCAATCTGACATATTAGCATTGATGAAGCAGCAGAGAGGTTTGGAATACCTGACTTATGGGGTGCTCTCTTCGACTATTTGGCCCATGAGCATGTGTAGGATGATTTGTTTATCCACCTTGTCAGAGGCCCCCGCCATGCATCCCTGACATCGGTACTTCCTTTCTCTGACGTGCAGGTTTGGTTCAAGTTATGGGTCCAGAACAAGTTGCTACACAATAGATGTGAAGTGTCCCCTGCCCAAACCCTTTTTGCCTCTCCTCCAAATGACAAATGGGCCTTGGGGCGCTATGATGCTGCCATCATCAACACTGAGGCAGGTATGGACTGGCCACGAAGTGGCCTACAGGGTGAGCGATATGGTGCATAATCTTGTAGCCAATAATTTGATCCTTGTAGGCCACATTGTTGGCCAATTGCACTGCATCATGCATCCAGTGGTGAAAGCTGGCATAGAGTGGCCTTGGAGAGACAGATTCTTGGTTTACATGCAACATTTTGACACGTGCGGTGAAGATGTTGGATCACAACTCCAGATCCTCAAGCGTGCCAAGAGAGTAAATGGTCTACGCAAGGGTGATGTGATCTCTGTTGCTCAGATAAGGGCATATGCTCACCTCATACCTTGCTACGGAGCTTCCGCAGATGCCCGTCTGACTATGTATAACTCCTTTGAGCACTCAGTGGAATTTTATCTTAACAAGTACTTTGATAAAGACACTTATTTCTCTCTCAGCGTGGCTTCATAGTTCAAATATGTAGTTGTATTGCAGAGTGAACTAACTATGGAAATTTCGGATGTGCCACCAAGGAACATGTCAGGCTGACAACTCTGACACACTGGCATACTATGGTGTGGCCAGTATCACTCTCAAGATTATGGTGCCCTGGGCCAAAAAACAAAGAATCAAGTTCTCTACGGTCGCTGACGGTTGCTACAAATCCTTGGGCTCACTTCCAGTTCCAAGAGAGGGGCGAATGGTGCAATCTATGGATACTCTAACTGCTTGGGAGCTCGAAGGTAATGTACTGTATGAGTCATCCACTGCCACTCACGTTCTAGGACACACCATTGATGTCATCTTCACTTCATTCACTACCAAAGAAATGTTCTTCGCAAAGTTCTCATCCACTGACTTGCTTGGGTCACTTTCTATTCCATTTGACACTATCTCTCCAGCTGTCCGTTCTATCCTTTCCCCCCAACGACCTCACCCAGCAACCTGGAGGCTGTATGACTCTGACGCAAAGTGTTGGAGGTGGCCGTTCAATCCATGCAACCCACCGACATTGTCTTCTCACCTCTTGCCTGGCTCTTCCCGATCCACACTCCCCGACGTACCTACTACCGAACAAATGGTCACCCATTTCTTCAATTCAGTCACCCACACTGTCAAAGAGAAGTTTCCTGGTCTTTTTGAGGGTGACACCAAGTGCCATTGGATGGTGGAATGGAGTAATAATGCCTTGCCAGGGTCCTCGTACAACTGAAAGCCGGATCTCATTCTGGTTGACAATTTGGCCTTGGTGATTGACGAAATCACTTGGTGGAGTTCTAGAGTGCTCGCTGAATTCACCAAAGAATTGTTTCAGCCTGTGAAACATCTCGGGAAAACAATGGATATGAAGGCATACCTTACCTTTCTTGAACAACCCTGGAGACAATTTGTCTTAAGGTTGTCTATCTGTAGCAGTGCTGAGCTCTGTGTCCACTTTTATGATCGAACTGATGGTACTGTCACCCCAGCTTTCAATATTCATGCCCACCCAG
This sequence comes from Royoungia palumana, assembly GCA_038089855.1. Lineage (NCBI taxonomy): Eukaryota > Fungi > Basidiomycota > Agaricomycetes > Boletales > Boletaceae > Royoungia > Royoungia palumana. The sequence goes on from JBBPLQ010000297.1 coordinate 9,731, forward strand.
ATCGCCTCCTTTACATTCTTTCTGCAGTCACATTTGGCAGTTGAAATTGCATCGGCTTTGATATCACACTGACGATCAAACCCGTACCTGCACATATTCAGGGCCTACTCTCATTCTTGTCTCACATTTCAGCCACTTGATCGAAAGCCTTTCCCCCCTTTCCCACCTCGTCTTGCAGGTCCCCTCCAGCGATAGGGACAATCCGTATCGACAACAAGATATACGAAATTCTGGACATCTTGTTCTCGAGGCCAGGCTTCTTAGGCAGGGGCACAGTCTGTTACCTTGTGCGAAGGAACAATGTCTTATATGTGATCAAAGATCACTGGGTTTGGTTATCGTTGTATCGAGAACTCCTCAACGAAGTCAATATAATGCAGAAGCTCAAAGATATTCCTGGCGTCCCCAAGCTACAAAGGTACTGGATTGTGGAGGAGGATTCCATCAAGGACAACACTGAACGATACAGAGAAGAGAAGTGGAGGTCCAAAATGAAAGCTCGAAGAGTTCACATCCGCCTAGTCATCACACTGTAGAGATCGGTATGCTTCTACATGTATATCTCGGTTCCATGCGTGTACTGCTTGTTGGGACATCCTTCCATAGCTATTCCCTTCCATTTCCGAGACTTCCGGTCGGTTTCCGAAGGACTGGTCGACAGTCCGGATGCCTGGGCTGCCCGGACTACCAACAGACCAGCCAGACTCAACTTGTGTCGCTCTGGAAATACCTTACCACTGATTGTCAGGTTGTATATGCTTCAGTTCATTTCTAGTTACAGATATCCATATGTTTCTGGTATGTTTCCCTTCACATTACGATACTTTTGTTTCTTAGGTCCTGATACCCTGAGTGATTGGTCGTATTGGACTTGTAACGGGACTCGGGCGTGCCACCCTTCAAGGGTTGTTTTCATGCAATCCCATCCCTTCTTACATTCCATTCTGTACATTTAGAATCATTTCCAGTACTTAGTTTCCGTCTAGGCATACCTGGACTTATAAAATCATGTACCTACCCCCCAGAAATGATAGTTCCCATTGAGCTCACATCATACATCGTCAGGGCCATTCCCCATTGTCGTTTCCACCATTGTCTGTTGTCCCCCGTTGTTCCCAATCATCTTTACTGCCTTTCCCGATCGAACCGCCAGTCGGACATTGTCTTTCTCATAGACTGGCCCCAGACCAGCCTCGTTTTGTTGCCTGGACTTGCCTCGGACTGGTCAGTCAGTGCTAAGACTTCATTCCGGACTTATCCCAGACATCAGAGTACCATTGGGGCGAACATATTTGCCTCCCCCTACTATCAGACACTTCCAGGTGGCCAGGATTCAAAGGTAGGAATACCTTGCAAGTCCACTCACCCACCTTTCAGTCTTTTCAACGGCATTGAAAAGTCCAAGGTCTAGCTGAATGGGAGTAGCTAGGGTGTTGGGTAAGTAAGTGCAAGGTTTGGGATTCGTCCCAAGGGGTCCCTAGTGGGTCTGGGATGAAGTCCTGAGTGAGGGAAGTGACTTCCAGGAAGTCCGAGTGAAGTCCTGGACAGTCCGAGCACAGGAGGAGTGATAGGAGTGGTTGGGAGCGGTCGATCGGGGCTGGAAAGGTGTTGGAAGGTTGGTCGGGTCATCAGAAATGCTGGTAATGGACGGATAGATTGATAGGAAGGTAGGTAGGTACAGAGGAGTCGTTGGGAGGGAGTAGATATCCTCCCAAAGGTGGTAAAAGCTCTCTAGACAAGGCTAGGTACAGGAATTTATAGTCCGGGCATTTCCCGGACTGTATAAACAGTCGCAAAGCTCGGAAATAGCTAAATAATGAATCTATAGTATGTAGACCTACTGCCGAGTCAAGTCCGGGGCATATGAATGAAGTCCGGAGCGTGGGAAAGTAGTCCGAGGTAGTCCGGACCGCGAGAAACCCGCCGGGAATAGTCCGGACCGCAGGAAAGACGACCGGACTATTGAATATGTGTCCGGAATGTATGCGATGGGACTGGAAAGTGGATGACGGGGCCAGAAAGTGGATAATTGGTCCAGAAAGCAGACGATCGGGCTTGGGAATGGATAATTGGGCCCGGAAATGGATGTTTGGGCCCGGAAAGCATGCATCAGTCTCGGGATGAAGCCAGGATATCTACCTAGAGCTGTCCCAAGCTCTACACCGTATGCTAGACCATTGTCTTTATTCAAGTGACAGTATTGGTCTGATTGGTCTGATAGTGCAACAGGAGGCTGTGAACTTGGGTATCTTACATAGAGACTGCAGCCTTCACAATACAGTGATTGAAGACTTAGACAAAGGGGAATCACAAGGGCTTCTGCTTGACTGGGAATTTGGAGTAGAAGTGAACAAGAGTCATGAATACAGTGTCGGTGGCATGGTAAGTCAATACTGGATGTAAATTTACACTGGCATGGCACTCATTCTGCACTTGAATAGGGAACACTCCCCTTCATGTCGATAAGAATTCTCGATCAACTCTGGGGGCTTGTCACTGAAGCATCACAGGGTTCTCGACTGAGCCACAAGACCCTGTCCAATACCCATATCTTTCCAGATGAGGACATTACTATCAAACACAAGCACTCAGATGATATTGAGTCCCTCTTCTACGTTCTCATTTGGATTATGATACTTTATGATGGTCCGCTCAACCATGAACGCATCGACATCGACCTCATAGCGACGATATTAGGCTGCTGGATTGATGAAGATGTGACAAATCTGATGGCCGCAAGTGATGCTAAATCATCCTTGCTCTTTTGGGATAATCATTGGTTGGATTTTCATGAGCAGGTTTCTCTATATTTCAAATACCTGTTACCCCTTGTGGATGGATGGCACAAGGTACTCACAGGTGGGCTACAAACGGGGACACAGACAAATTTCTCTGATGTCTTAGCGGTCTTCGACAAAGTTCTGCCGATGATACACGATGAGAAACCCGCCGAAGTCATGAAAGTGTTACTGGACATTGAAAGGGACTACCAGAAGTTCATTGCATCCACCACCTTCCCTGACAATAATCCTCCCAATAATCTTGCACCTGCGCCTACCCCTCCCAGTGTTTTAGTTTCTGCTGCAACAGGCCCACCTCTCGCTAGTCAGAAGTGGCTTATGCTATCCAGCGTGGTCCGCAGTATGGATAATCCCCCATATCCGAACAAGCACTTCAAATGTACATAGCTTATACCTCATTAGTGTACCACGAGTGCTGGTAAGACACTGATACGGTTTTCTCCATTCTTTGTATGTAATTGCTATAAGTAGTAGACACATGTTACCTCTTGTTGATGCACATACACTGGTGCACGACCTAGATGGGGCTCATTACTTGGTTTTTGTCATAAGCTACACATATTTTGTGACTCATACTGACTTGTTGTATCATACAGCCAATGGATTGTCTTTATGCTTCAAGTTCGCAGAGCAATGTTTGCCCGCTAGTATAAAAGGCGATGCGAATTGGTGATACCATCCCCAGGGACTCTGTTTTGCTTCTTTGCCAGCTATCTTCTCTGTCAGCTTAGGATCCCAATGGCTACCAATCGCCCTGTCAGTGATATGTCGCCCAAAAAGATAAAGAATAACAAGTTGAAGCATCGTGCGAATGGTGACCTGGTCAGCACTGTCACAGCTCAAGTTCAAAAACGCTCAAGGCACATTGTCCTTGACAAGGTTGAACAGCCAGGGAGTCAGTTGGATGGGTTAGGGCTCTGTCATTCCAAGAGATCTGGTGCAGGATCAGGTGGCAGAGTTGACCAGCTCAAAAAGCTTGGTGCAGTACTCGAGGCACCTGTCAGACCGTCAAAGAGGGTCACCAAGATCCTGACGGTGCTCTGGATAATCCTCTTTCTCCGCAGAAATCTAGAAAGGGCCAGAGCAAAAACCAAAAGGTCAGTGTTTCTCGTTGCTCAAGAGCTCACTAACTTGTGCATCAGCATCAGCCTCCCCCACCATATCTGACAACTGTTTCGGAGCCACCGGTCCCAGTGCTGAGCAGACCTTTACCTAATTTCCATCAACATGCTTCAGATTCAACCCAGTGTTTCGGCTTCATTCCAAGTCCAAGTCTGATTGCTCAGCATGGCGTGCAAGTGCCGAATTATCCTCACCATCTACCTGCGTGAGCTGGGATCTCTGATTCTCAGCAGTTCTATCCATCTGCCCTCCCTCTTTCCCAACCATTGGATGTTCAGGATCAGGACTCATCTCAGGCTCTCTATGGAAGCTTCATTTCAACGTGTCCATGTTCAAGCATCATGGAATCTCAGATCGATCCAGCTTTGCTTTTGATCTCTCACTCACCTCCTTTGTTCCATCCCAATGGTTCTCGAGTCGATCAAAATTCAGACGCATGTGATGATGGTGAAAGTGATGATGACGTGTCCAAGTCTTTAGACGACGAGCAACTTCAATGTTCGGAGGCTTCCGGTTCATCTCATGGAAATGACAACGAGGGCTGGGGTGCTACCAACCGACAGGAGAAAACTCACCCCGGTGTGATACTTGAATCGTGATCCATCTACTTAACGCTGATCGTGTCTCATCTTCGTAGGTTTTTCTCAGGAACAACCTCAAGCCAACAACCTGCTCCGTCAAGCCTCCCTTCCTGCAGAATTCGAGTTTGATTATTCGTGTGATGAGGACGACCAGGCTGCTTAGTGAACTCTTTGTTATGACAACCCCGGGTAGGGACTGGCGTTGACTCAGTGGCTCAGGGGTTCCGAAGGTTCCGAAGATAGGGGCTTCTGTCGGGTGACAGAGAGTCAAGGTTTTTGATGAGCTTGGGGTTCTGGCATTCTGAGATAGGGGTTCTGAAGGTTCCGAAAATAGGGGTTCTTGCCAGAGGGCAAGAGTCAATTGTTCAAAGGATAAGTACCCCTTGTCAAAGGGGTTTCAAGGTTTCAAGGGATCCCTAGCACGTTGTAGGGGTTTGAAGGGTTCAAGGGAAAGCTCTCCAGAGAAGAGGGAGAGTTCGGAGGGTGACAGTGGTTGAGCACAGTAAATTGAGTAGAACTAAGCTGGGGAATACGGGCATGTATCCTACAGCTTATATATGGTACAAGAAGGGCTGAGTTGAGTCAGTGGAATGGGATACCCTTTGAAGGTTTGTAGGATGAAAGAAGATGAGGAAGGAAGAGAAGACCTCAAAGGGAACAGAACAGGGTTCCTAGGGATAACAGAGAAGGAATGAAGGAACACCAGGCTACAGGAAAGGCAAAAGGAAAAAGGGAGGAAGGCCATAGACGACTGAGATCTCCGGCTGCGGCGCAGTAGGTATACTGCGGATCTGGGACTACGGGTTCCGACGTTGGATTTCCTAAAAAGGAAATTCTTGGAAGTGAAAATTTCAAGGAGAGAAAGAGGTCGACCGTTCTTGGTGAAGAGAGAACGGTAGCCATGAATCAGTCCTATACATATGTTGGAAAGAAAAAGAAGTCGTAACACTCTTAGGGAGCCAGATAGCGAAGTGGTACATTTATATCCCCCCAACTACCATTACTCACAGATCGTTCAGTTCACTGCCCATGGCAATGTTACCGATGTGCTTCAATCTCACCATCAAGTGAATGGGCAGCTGTCTGCTCCTGATCCTGACTGTCTGAATGCTACTTCATCTGGATTTATGAACCAGGTGCAGTCGATTTGGTTTGATTAATGGTCTAGACTGACCAGTGCATTGTTTGGCGTTGTGGACCAGGACCAGCCAGCTTCTAGGACTTCCAATGTTGCGGAGGGACAGTTGATCGACACAGAGGCTTGAACACATGCACCACAAAATTCCAAGAAGTTGAAAGACGATCTGATCTTGCCCAATACCCTTGCATACTACCCACCTGTCTGGAAGGACCTTCTAGAGGATGCCAAGCACCAATGCCAGATCTCTCAATTGATAAAGAACCCCTTCCCTTCCAAGTCCCATGATTTCAAGATGTCAATCACAGAGTCTCTTGTTGCTACTGTATTGGAGTGGACTGAGAATGGCACTACATTAGAACCTGGTGGGTCAGCCATCTATAGCATACTATTATATTGTGATGCCAACCCAAGGTTACTGGCTGAATCATCAAGTGAATATGGCCGCGATTGTATGCCTTACAGTCACTCAGTGCAATGATCCATTAATGAGAAATCATAGCTTCTTGCTGATATCGCTACTTGGCACTCGGAGCTGAAATCTGTTGCTGTCCATGTTGCTCCATCTGCCTACAGTCTCATTGCACCTCCAGACTCTGAAGATAGGGTGCAGTGGGTTAAATCTAGGGCCTCAAGCATTCTTGATGAATCTCTTTTTCTATGAGATGGCTTAGATGAAAATGTATGCACCCTCTTTTCCTTTATTCTTTTACTGATGTGTCTTGGCTTAGGGAAAAACCAAGAATTTTGCCCATCTAGCACTGAAACAGGCACTGATTGAATTCTTTTACATCAGTCCCTATCGCATCACCGACAAGCGCCCTGATCTGTTTTGAAGTTCAATCCCTTTTCCTTGCTTGGCCCTTGTTTCAGCTGTGGTATGTTTTTGTATTCTTTGTCTAACCTACTGACAATATCTTCTAGCACAACTGCATATTGGATGGTTTTGTTCGAAGTGGCTCTGGGAGATCGATCCCTGCATTTTCTGGAAAATCATACTCGTCTATTTACCGCAGTTTACTGACGATGGTGGATCAGGTCCACAGGCATCTATATCATGGCCCCAGGTTGAAAGAGCAGTTGTCACAGTGGGACAGGGAAGGATGGTAACTACTATTCTCAGTGCCCTACATATGTATGTTACTGATGGTCTGCTTACTATTTAGGGCTTCACTTCAACAGATCGACACGCATGTCGAGCATCATGACCATCTGAGCATCACTTTAGATTAGATAGCAGGCATTGTCACTGTTTCCACTGTTTCCTTTCATTTTCATGCCTTTTTTCTCGTCTGCCAGCAGATTCGGAAACTTTTGTTTTATTTGTTTTGTGGAACTGGTTTTGTTTACTGAGAGCTGTGCTGTTGTATGGTGCTAGCTAACATTGATTGCTTTGTATTGAACCTAAAGTTGGAATGATTTGTCTGCTTGATTTGAGTTGTGAGGTTTGAATCACTAGGAACTTGAAGTACACTAATACTCTAGATGACTGGCCAGTGTTCAATAGTAGTTCCAACAAATGCAAAGTCCATTTGTGGGTATGAACTGATGACTCTCATAGTAGCTCATAGTTGTGCAAACCAAATGTGTAACTAGGAGTGAGTGGCTACCATGGACCTCACTGGGGAGATTAAAGAACTTGATAGTTCTCTTTCTCTACATAGGAATGTAGGATACTTCCTCTCTTGGAGAAGTATGTGCAGGTATGATCAAGTAGAGACTTACTTGAGGAGACTTGAGTGTAAAGCAAGAGTGATTGAGCAAAGTAGAGAATAGATTTCTAACTGGGAGAGCAAGTATGAAGGAGCTCTCCCTTATATACTATACAGCTATGTATGTATGTATTTGGACTGGTCCGTGCACAGTCCTAGCTTTCTACCTAAGAAGGAAGAAGAGGATGCAATAGCATCGTACTCTGTGTCATATGTAATGACTAAATGTCTGATAGATATCGGCTTGATGAGTCAATATGAAAAGTGAATTAAATAATATCAATGGTATCAGGATAAGAATATCTGAATATGAAATACCACTTGATATTTGACACTCTTCCTCACTTGAATTATTGAGATCATGAATAAGAAGTTAAAGTGAGACTTTTTTGTCCATGCTCAAAGGCTATTTTCTCAAGGTTCTTGGTGAAGATGTCTGAGAATTGTTGGTTAGTTGGAACATAGAATAGTTCAACTTCACCCAATTCTATGGCTTCTCGGATATAGTGTTCTGGTATCCAGACATGTTTGGTTCTGCCTTCTTGAGCTGGATTTGAAGCGAGAAACATTGCTCCCTGGTTATCCATGCATAGTGGTACAGGGGGAAGAACAATTGTTAGTTCTTCAAATAGGTTTCGAATCCATTGCAGTTGTTTGCAGCATTCAGTCATGCCGCAATATTCTGCTTCTGTGGATAAAAGTTGTACCCTCTTTTGTCGTTTTGAAAGCCAGGATACAATTCCGTTGGCTAAGTAAACTGAATATCCGGTAGTTGATCTGGATGTTTCGATATCTCCTGCCCAGTCTGTGTCACTGTAAGTGATTATGCCATTCATTGGCCCATCTGATTTGTAAGTGATACAAAGATCAGTGGTTGTTGCTAGATAGTGAACAATATATATTGCCTTCTACAAATGTTCTTCTGATGGGTTTGCAGACAATTGTGACATTTTTATCACAGCATAGGCAAGGTCTGGTCTGGTTCCTAACATGATGTAGAGAAGGGAACCTATGACTGATTGATAACAACTTTGGAGGTTTGTATCTCCTTGTTTATTGTTGGGTCTTGGATTATATCTGGTAGGAAGTGGTGTATAAACAGGTTTAGAGTTTGTTTGTCCAAACCTCTCAGTGACCTTTTTGGCATAGGTATACTGGTCGAGACGAATTGTTCTCTTCTTTTGATCTCGAATTATCCGCATTCCTAGGTATTCTTGTGCTTGTCCAAGGTCTCTTGATTCCCAACATTTCATGAACTCTTGTTTGTGTTTGAGGACTAGAGGTTGATTACTACCCATAAAAAGAGCGTCATCAACATAAAACACAAGGACAATAATATCTTTGCCGATGAATTTGTAGTATACTCCTGGATCAGCATGGGTTCGGGTGAAACCAAACTTTACCAGGGAAGCATGCAATTGTTTGTTCCACTGTAACACTGATTGTTTGAGTCCATAGATGGACTTGATCAATTGACAGACTTTTGTCTCTTGACCTTTCTTGATGAAACCCTCAGGTTGAACCATATAGATCTCTTTGTCTAGTTTGCTGAATAGATAGGTGGTTTTTACATCTAGGGCTTCTATTTCCCAATCTTCCAATGCTGCTGTAGCAAGGAGTAGACAGACAGCTTCAAACCTGGTAACTGGTGAAAAGGTTTCTTCATAGTCAATACTAAAGACTTGTGTAAAGCCTTTTGTGACAAAGCGGGCTTTCTTTCTGTCATCGCTTTTTACTGCAAATACCCATCTTCCCTGGATGGGTTTGCGACCTTTATGTAGATCAACTAGTTTCTAGACATTTCAGTCTATAAGAGATTTGTATTCATCATGCATAGCTTCTCTCCATGCTTTCTGATCCGTGTCAGATAGTTTGAGGATATCACAATAATGTTTTGGTGTAGGGATCGTGATAGCTTGTGAAATATGATGTCTCATCCATTGGTTTGAGTACATCTCTCCCATTGGTTTATCATTTTGAGCTTCGACAACATCTTGTTGCATAGGCTCTTCCTGGATCGTTTCCTGACCTCTTTGAATATCTCTCTCTATTTCGAGAGGTGGTCTTTGACCGTATGCATTGTCTGGTATTATCCGCGTGAACCTGATCCTTGTGGATCTTCTCTCTTCAACAGGTGCCCTAATATTGGTCCTCTGTCTGAAGGTGGGGCAGTGTTGGTGAGGTAATGCTCTAAATTCTGTTAACGGTTCTCTTTGTTGTGATGGGGATTGCCAGTCTGCAGGTCTGAGAGGTCATATCTCCTGATATTCATAACCAGGGAGATGATAATGCTTATGTTGCGGCATATCATCTATGTCTCTCCAGTCATTCTGTTCATCTCAGAACCTTCCTGGTTGTATACCTCTTTTTCGGTTAGAAGGTCCAGGTTGTGGTGATGGGGATTTAGGTTCTGGTGACATAACAGTGGGAGTACATTCCTGGTTTGATTCAGGAGACAATGATGGGAAGCGTAAAGGAGATGATGAGGTAGAATCTGCATGTTCTTTTCCTTTGATTCTGCTTGGATGAGCTAAGTCATACAGTTCAGATCCGAGGGATAGTGAAGAGGTTTCAGATTTAGAGGAAGAAGGTGTGGATTTATTGGATTTTGGAGCAGTTTGCCATGATGACCTCGACGATGTAGACGTTGTAGAGCTTGGGACAGCTCTAGGTAGATATCCTGGCTTCATTCCGAGACTGATGCATGCTTTCCAGGCCCGAACATCCATTTCCGGGCCTGATTATCCATTCCCAAGCCCGATTGTCCACTTTCCGGACTGATTCTCCACTTTCTGGCCCTGTTGTCCACTTTCCAGTCCCATTGCATACATTCTGAACACGTATTCGATAGTCCGGTCGTCTTTCCCGCAGTCCGGACTATTCCCGGCAGGTTTCTCGCGGTCCGGACTACCTCGGACTACTTTCCCGCACTCCGGACTTCATTCTTATGCCCCAGACTTGACTCGGCAGTAGGTCTACATACTATAGATTCATTATTTAGCTATTTCCGAGCTTTGCAACTGTTTATACAGTCTGGGAAATGCCTGAACTATAAATTCCTGTACCTAGCCCTGTCTAGGGAGCTTTTTACCACCTTTCGGACGATATCTACTCCCTCCAGACGACTCCTCTGTACCTATCTACCTTCCTATCAATCTATCCATCCGTTACCAGCCTTTCCGACAACCCGACCAACCTTCCGACACCTTTCTGGCCCCGATCAACCACTCCCAACCACTCCTATCACTCCTCCTGTGCTCGGACTGTCCAGGACTTCACTCAGGACTTCATCCCAGACCCACTAGGGACCCCTTGGGACAAATCCCAAACCTCGCACTTACTTACCCAACACCCTAGCTACTCTCATTCAGCTAGACCTTGGACTTTTCAACATATTATCGTCAGGTGTTGATCTATTATCAAAATTTCATGGATCAATATTTATATAACAATTAGAGGGTGGTATGACCGGTTGTTCGTCCTCTATTTGTAAGGGGAGGTCGTTTGTAGTTGGTATTGACTGGTCTTGTCTGTCTTTACTCTTTCTGGAACATGATAGGAACTTTGATTTGTTGAATATAGCATGAGACGCTATGAACATCTGATGTCTCGTTTGGGACCAGAAGCAGTATCCTTTGGTATGGGTTTCATACCCAATAAAGGTCATCTCTTCAGCTTTTGGTGCAAGTTTGTCCTTATGCATCTCTGACAGTATAGAGACATATGCCATGCAACCAAAGATCCAAAGGTATGAGATATCTGGTTTCTTCCCTTCGAAGTATTCGATTGGAGTTTTCCAGTTGAGACAACGCATAGGCTGTCTGTTATATATGTGGAGTGATGTCTCTATTGCATCTTGCCAAAAGATGTCTGGAAGACATGTATGATGACATATTGCATTTGCTTTTTCGAGTAAAGTTCGATTGAACCTCTCTGCACGACCATTTTGTTGAGAAGTGTGAGGGACAGAGGTTTTGTGTTTGATACCTCTGGATGAGAAGAACGTTTTGACATTCTGTCCCATAAATTCTCCTCCTCAGTCTGAACGTACAGAGGTAATATTAGATCTGGATTGTGTTTCCAAGAAGGAAAACATCGTAACCAGTTGGGCACAGGTCTTGGATTTGTCTCAAAGAAAGCTAAGTGTAGCATAACCAGAAAAATCATCAATGAGGGTGAGAACATATCTCTTCCTGGATTGTGACTCCTTGGGCATAGGGCCAATGAGGTCTGTATGTACAAAGGTAAGAGGATGAGTCAACCTCTTATCAGAAGGAGAGAACAGTTGATTGGCCATTTTTCCTTCTACACAGCCTTTGCAGGGTGGTAATTTCAGATCAGGAAGGTGAGGTGCACCAGTAGTATGATTTCGAAGGTTTCAAAGAGCATTTTGAAAGGGATGTCCAAGGCGTAAGTGCTAAAGGGTGACAGAATCAGGGAGTAATTGAACTGATGTTACAACCAATGGTTTAATTGAAGGAGACTGAAACCAATGTAGGTTGTTTTCTTGTGGAAATAAGGCAGACACCTGTATTACCAAAGAACCATCAGTGTTCCAGACTTGTGTTCGTCCATTTGTTATAGAGCATTTATAACCCTTTGATGTGAGCAAAGGAATAGATAATAGTCAGTAGGCAGCATGTGGTACATACCAAACATCTTGTAGGATGGTTTGTGGTAGATCAGTTGGTGATAGAATCACCTTTCCTGGTCCATACATCGAGATGGTTGCTCCAGAAGTGACTGATGCTGAACGTTGTTCATGCCCGAGGTGAATAAAGTTGGACATATAAGGGGAAATGTGATCAGTGCATCCACTATCCATCATCCAATGGTTTGGTTTGGTTTCTGCAGTTCCGACGGTATAACAGTCAAAAATTCTTTTATTGTAATCAGAGGACAAAGGGATCTCTCATTCATTTACATGAGGTGGTCTGGAGAAGATAGCTCCTGACACAGTATATATGGGAATAGGATCATCTGGATCCATACTAATGCTTTGCTCACAGAATATCTCATCTGTGGTGAAGGTGGTTGACCTTCCAAAAGTTCTCTGGCATCTTTGCCAGGAAGCGCATGTCCTATAGGTAATCCTCTGATAACAAAGGTATTACCTTTCTCCTTTTTCTTCTTTTTGTTGCGACCAGTTTGTTGTGCAGTGTCTAGTACTGGTGTCCTAGAGACTGCACCCTCGAAAGTACTGAGGTGAGATGGTGGGGAAAGAGAAGTACTGCATGTCGCTATCTCCCCAACCTGGTCTTGGTTCAGCAACATTAGAGTCAAAATCCTGACCTGTATCCATCTCCATGTATGAAGGTTCCTCAAAGTCATCTGGTTGGGGTTCAACCTCTTCGATTCTTGCTGATAGGGGGATAGATCCTATTGTAGTATTTGCAACAGCATTTGCTGTTTTCTTTTGTTTCCTTCGTTCATAGTGTTCGCTGGCATTGTTCCCTCCTTGTCCTCTATAAGGTTTTCCTCGTCCTTGTCGGTTGTTTCTGTGAGACAGACCACTACCAGATGGTTGTGGTTGTTGATTCTGTTGAGGTCTCCAGGTATTTGTCTTGGGAGGACCATTATGTATGACTGCGGTCCTATTGATCGAGGGTTGAGAGGAACTAGAGGCGACAGTGGATATGCGGTGATGAAGAGGTCTGGAATGGTTTCTAGAGCGGGTATTTCTTAGATCTATCTCTCCAAGGATATGAGCTTCGATGTCGTAGACATCGATATCATCAGAGACGGTTTGGATGAGAGTAGAGCATATGTTGTTCATAGAATCAGGGATTGTGTGAAAGAGTAGTAGAGCCTTCATTTCTCTGTTGAGGTTTCCCCCACAGGCGTCCATTTCTTGGAACATGGACTGAATTCTTTGGAGGTCTTCCTCCGCTTTGTGTTCCCTGATTTTGTGGTTCATCAATTTTGAAAAATTGAGATACCTTCCTGCGAGTCCTCTGGCACCATATCTTTCTTGAAGATGGTACCAGTATCTATAGGTTTTTGACTTGAGGGGTTTGTGGGCAACAATGGTAGTAGTTGCTTGAATATCATCCTCTTCCCAGTTTTTGAGAGCTTCTTTTGCTAAGGAATAATGGGAGGTTGAACAGAGAATGGCAAGGACTTTATTATTGGTGTCCTTCCAGTCTTGCAGATCGGCATGTGTAGTGGATATGAGGGAATAGTGTGCCGATTTCAACCAGTCCGCTTGATTTACCATAAGGAGAAGGTGTTCAATCCTCATGGACCATTCAGCATAATTTTCTTTGCCGGTGAGTAGAACGAAGTCCTTCATTTGATAGGATTCAATCCTGTAAGAATTGGCTTTTGGGAATTGGAGAGTGTACTGGGATGGTTGTTGAGTCATGGCTGTAATCAATATGTATCAGTAATGAGGAAACTTAATGGAGAAACCCCCTTTTGGATCAATGCCTCCATTCCCATATTAATTTACAAGATCTGGTTACATCCTATGCTTTTTGGACAGTAGTTTTTTGGTCTTTTCCTCTGATACCTCCGCAGCTCTCCTTTTAGGAGGAGGATAGGTTAGACGACATGCTTCAGCATATGTCTTTCCTTCCTTCATATATCTCTGAACTTCAATATGTTTTGAGTTCAGGGGATCATCCTTCCACTCTCATCTGAGTAGACTATTGATCCTTGAATGATACCATTGTTGAAATGGTGCGGGAGGTTCATAACTGAGTGTTGCATAATAAGAAGGGTATGTTCCAAAGAGTATGTTATTATTACAAACCAAATCGAGAAGCAGGGTATTGATGTTGTCTTCCTCATCAAGAGGAGGGAAGTTGTCTCTTCAAAGGACTTCGAAACCAGCATCATGGCAGTAGCATTGTAGAGTCTCATTGTATGATGGTGAAGGGAAGGCCCAGCCCATTCCTTCATATACAGAGCTAAGGGGCTTGTTTTTGAACATGAATCCGGTGGCTAGTGATGATCCGATTGGAGTATTGGTCTCTGCAGTTGTTAGACGTACAGGAATCGAGATATGACTTGAAGGTATGTATCCAATTGGGTATGGTGGGACATTGCCAGCTCTGTAAAAGTATACTTTTCTGCCATTGAATCTAAATGAGTGCCTTTCTCTAGGAGGAGGCATCAGTTTCAAGGTCCAGAAGATTGCTGGTCTCTCAGGATCCAATTTCGTCAGGTGGACTACTTTCTCGAGGTAGTTGCGATGCCGGAGACTCTGGGAGTCCATAAGGAGCTTCAATGAGATTGCTTGCTGTTCTGGCGTCGTTTCTACTAGTATTATTTCAGTTTCTCCTTCCCAAATGTGGGCACATTCGAATCGGTCATGGGAGTGAGTCAAAGGATGAAGGTTTGTCATTATCTCTAGATGATTCGCTTCCGATATTTGTGAGGTTTGAATTTCTTCGAGCCTCTGATAGAATTCAGGAATCATAGGGTAAGCATTCATCATATGGTAGAGCAGGTGGTGAATTATCGTCGATTTGTTGGTTGGATTGGAGTCGATTTAAACGAGTATATGCAAGAAGGTTCTCTTGGTCACGATGATGGATTGGTCAGCCAAGGGTACTCCAATTGGTTGGTATATCGACACAATTGTTCCAATTATGGTGGAATCCTGCTTCTGATTGTACTATATGATGATGGATGTGGGTCGACGATGGATGAAGTCCAAAGCAGATTTCCTCTAAGGACAGATGATTGTCGCAGTAGGGACAAGGTCTGTGAATTGGTTGTATCAAGTTGAGGGTGCGTCTATAACACTCTCTGATGCCACAAGGAACAGAGTTATCTCTTAGTAATTCTACTGTTTCAACGGGTGCAGATTCTGAGGTGAGGTGTGCGTGTTCGATATTACTCAGGAATGTTCCTGGAGAGGATTGTCTAGATTGGTTACTTCGTCGTCTAGATCTTGTGGGGTCAAAAGCTACAGGTAGAGTCAGCTGGATGGATTGCCGAAGTGGGGGTGATCTCAGAATGGTAGGTTCTGGGGCAGCGTGAAACAAGCCTAAAAGGATTGAGACTTGTGTAGTGGAAATGTGGCAGTAGAGTTTAGATGTTGTCCCAACTGGCTTTTAAGCGAAAGACCAGAAGAACTTTACTGGAGTTCTTTGGTGTTGGTTACATGGTATATATACTACTACATGTGTTTGTATCTATTTGTAATGTTCTGGAATGTTCTATCTAATGAAGGAATGTGATTGGCTAATGAAAGTGGTACAATGCACAGCATCAGTAAGCAATGATGTCGTAGAGATATGTAAGAGAAAGAAAGGCCATTGGTTAGAGTGTTATAGAATGTTCTATGGGCTGTGCTTGGCTATGCAAGTGTGGCAGCCAATGGGAGTTAGTTCTGAGCATAGGTTTGACATGAGGCAAAGGTCTAGCCTTTGGGGAATAGAATGAGTGAAGCATGTAGAGGGATGGTGTATGGTATAGGGGCGTTGTGTAGTTTTGGGAATGGTATGAACATAGGGGTCGAAGATAGGGGCTTTGAAGCGTTTGTAACACAGCGCTTGTCGAGGCGGTAGGCTCTCAAGTGGTAGAAGTCAAAGGGAATGGGGATCTCGTTGAAGGGGTTCTTGGTGGAGGCTGACTAACCATAGTTGGTAGATAAAGGTTGTCAAAGCCTATATAGCAATGATAAAGTTGATTAGCAATTGAAATGCGATAATTGAGTGAGAAATGATAGAGGTTAGGGTCCATAGAATATGCAAAATATGAAACTATTGCATCCTCATCACAATATATCATGAATGATGCTCTTTGATAGGTTGGGTGTGTTGTAAGAATGATCCGAAAGGATTTGATCAAACAAAACATCACCTGGATGAAACATGTTACAACAACCCCAGGTAGGGACTGGCGTTAACTCAGTGGCTCAGAGTTCAAGGTTTCCGAGACAGGGGTTCTGGTGGTTCCAAAGATAAGGGCTTCTGTTGGATGACAGAAGGTCAAGGTTTTCAATAGTTCTGGAGTCCCAATGTTCCGAGATAGGGGTTTCGAAGGTTCCAAAAATAGGGGTTCTTGTTCAACAGTAGAGGTTGATGGTTCAAAGGTAGAATCCCTTTTGTCAGAGGGATTTCAAAGGTTCAAGAGTTCCCTAGCATATTGTAGGGGGGTTCAAGGGTTTCAAGGGAAGGTCTTCTGGAGAGTGGGGAGGATCTAAAGGATGACAGTGGTTGAGCACAGTAAATTGAGTAGAACTAAGCTGGGGAATACAAGCATGTATTCTACAGCTTATATAGGATACAAGAGGGGCTGAGTCAGGTCAGTGGAACAGGATGCCCTTTGGAGGATTGTGGAATGAAAACAGACAAGGAAGGAAGAGCTGATCCTGAAGGGAACAGGATGGGGTTCCTAAGAATGACATAGAAGAAATGAGGGAACACCATGATACAAGAAAGGTAAAGGAGGGAGGGGGGAAGGTTGTGGACAACTGAGATCCTTGGCTGCGGTGCAGTAGGTATACTGTGGATCCGGGACTACATGTTCCGACATTGGGTTTCCTAAAAAGGAAATCCTTGGAAGTGAAAATTTTAAGAAGAAAAAGAAAATCAACTGCTCTTGGATAAAAAGAGAACATTAGCCATGAATCAACCTTGTACATATGTCAAAAGGAAAAAGAAATTGTAACAAAACACATGGCTTCAAAAGTCTCCATGGCTGAACCAAGGTAGGTGGCGATGGGATTAGGTATGCGTAAAGATATGCTAACCGCTTGATTTAAGCAGGGCTCATAACCTAAAGAACTGGATAGTTCTCTTTCTCTATGTAGGAATGTAGGATACTTCCTCTCTTGGAGAAGTATGTGCAGGTACAGTATGATCAAGTAGAGACTTACTTGAGGAGACTTTGAGAGTATAGCAAGAGTGATTGAGTGGAGTAGAGTATAGATTTCTGACTGGGAGAGCAAGTATCAAGGAGCTCTCCCTTATATACCATACAGTTATATATGTATGTATTTGGACTGGTCCATGCACAGTCCTTACTTTCTACCTAAGAAGGAAGAAGAGGATGCGATAGCATCATACTATGTGTCATATGTAATGACTAAATATCCGATAGTAATTGGGTGATGAGTCACATCAAATGACTATGCATGACTTGTATGCATGACTCACAGGTGAGTCACACCTAGTAAAAGGCTAGTCACATCTAATGAAAAGAGGTAGTCAATATGAAAAGTGAATTAAATAATGTCAATGGTATCAGGATAAGAATATCTGAATAAGAAATACCACTTGATATTCGACATTGGGAATTGTTACGATTTCTTTTTCCTTTTGATGTATGTACAAGGTTGATTCATGGCTACCGTTCTCTTTTCATCCAAGAGCGATTGATTTTCTTTCTTTTCTTAAAATTTTCACTTCCAAGGATTTCCTTTTTAGGAAACCCAATGTCGGAACATGTAGTCCCGGATCCACAGTATACCTACTGCACCACAGCCAAAGATCTCGGTTGTCCACAACCTTCCCCCCTCCCTCCTTTACCTTTCTTGTATCATGGTGTTCCCTCATTCCTTCTATGTCATTCTTAGGAACCCCGTCTTGTTCCCTTCAGGATCAGCTCTTCCTTCCTTGTCCATTTTCATTCCACAATCCTCCAAAGGGCATCCTGTTCCACTGACCTGACTCAGCCCCTCTTGTATCCTATATAAGCTGTAGAATACACGCCTGTATTCCCTAGCTTAGTTCTACTCACTGTGCTCAACCACTGTCATCCTCTGGATCCTCCCCACTCTCGAAGACCTTCCCTTGAAACCCTCGAACCCCCCTACAATGTGCTAGGGAACTCTTGAACCTTTGAAATCCCTCTGACAAAAGGGATTCTACCTTTGAACCATCAACCTCTACTGTTGAACAAGAACCCCTATTTTCGGAACCTTCAGAACCCCTATCTTGGAACGTCGGGACTCCAGAACCATTGAAAACCTTGACCTTCTGTCATCCAACAGAAGCCCTTATCTTTGGAACCACCAGAACCCCTGTCTCGGAAACCTTGAACTCTGAGCCACTGAGTTAACGCCAGTCCCTACCCAGGGTTGTCATAACAGGAATAATGTTTAATGATGTTCAAAAAAATGTAAGGGGTGGTATTAGAATTACCCATAGTCTTAGTCTCACACAAGCGAATGATACCGTTGGTATTCTGCAAAGTGAGTAGTTTAAGACAAAGGTACATTTGCCTGTTATAAACACAGGTCCTGGTAAATATACTACTGTACATGTGATACTCAATATCACATGTACTTGGTGAACATATTTGTAAACAATATGAGGGCCATCAGCCCCTGACACCAACATAGAGACAGAGAACTATCAGGTTCTTTAACAAATTCCAATAATAGCCAAGGCATAGCCTACTTGAATACCACTAATAATTAAATAATTAAATGCACCCAGCCAGTGTCTAAGGACTTATGTCACCCAGGTGCTCACTCATTGACATCCTGCAAATGAAACAAATTTCACTGGAATAGCTCACACAAGTATACTCATCATGTCTGTCACCTATTCCACTAGCAATTTCCATCAATTGTTCATTCCCTGTAAGCTTAGTTTGGCTGTGTATGTGGGCAAAATCCACTTTGGATTTCACAAATGCAGTTTCGAATTATGTGGGTTGAAATCCATGTTGAAATCAGCCTCGAAATCAACTTCCAAATCAACATTAGGGACCTTCAATGTTGATTTGGAAGTCGATTTGAAGGCTGATTTGGGACTTGATTTCGACATGGATTTGGATATCCGGCAAGTTGCGAAATCCACTGTCAGCTTTGACATCCCCCGATTTCAACATGATTTGGGGGCGATGTCGGTTGTTGATGTCGAATATCAAGTGGTATTTCTTATTCAGATATTCCTATCCTGATACCACTGATATCATATTATTCATTTTCATATTGGATAATCATTCGCTATTCATACGTCATACTATGAGTCATCTTATATG